>CM046873.1:44442656-44752862 GCA_025617745.1 Heliocidaris erythrogramma
TGTTTCACTGACGTGTTATTAAAGCTATCCTACAATATCATTAGTCCTATTAGATATCACATTTCTCAAAATTGGCTTAGTCAATTATCTTAATTATCTTATTGTGAGTCATCTAGACGCCATTTTCTACAAATCAACTTTGGTCGTATCTTCATAACGAAATGTGATTTCTCGTTCATTTTTGGCATGGTTAACGTCACTGTCATTGCAGTCATGATCCTTTCCATTATCCCCATCATTATCATCATTATCATTATCATCATTATATCATCAATCATCTTCAAAATCACCAACACCATAATCATCATGAATATCTTTATCATCACCATCATTATATTATCATCTTCATCATCATCACCATTATTCATCATCACCGTAATCTTTTACAATGACCGTTTCACACATTTTGCTACATTCCTGTCCTCAAGAAGCATCTCCATTCATGGCATTCTTGACTTCCTATCTTCAGTTTAGCATTTCCCCATTATTATGATCATCCTGATTACAATCATGATCGTACAAAGTGAAAGACAGATCACCTAATTCGTCATGACGAATTAAACTCTAGTTTATTTTTATTTTCGCCATTTTCTTGTTACCATGATTTCTCAAAAAAGTTCATTCTCAATTTTCTTCAAATTTTCGTCACTTATCAGACTGGTCAATGTCAAGATGTGGCATCTCATTCAAGGTCATCAGGTTATCATGACGTCATCAAGACGCCATTTTGTAAATTTACAAGATCGATTATATCTTCATAATCGATCATCAAAAATCAACTATATTTACATCACATAAACTTCACATGAGGGTCATCAGGTCATGTCCCTCACAGGTCATCTAGAGGTCAGGACGTACGCGTACGCGCGCGTCAAAATTTTAAAATGCTCAAAATCACGTAGGATCAAGTCTGCACACGTTTCAGGTCAGTTTGAGCATTTACAAAATGTCCGTGCGTAAGCGTCCCGCGCGCGCGTTTTACGCGCGCACAAATCGTAAATAACGTTAGAACGCTGTTTTTTTTATTGATTTGCAATCCTGACACTTTTCTTCATCATTTCCATCAATTTGAATCAATTTCAATCAATAATAAGGTCGTACGGGCGCGTCAAAGTTCGAAATCCGTGCGCGCGTCTATGGCGAAAATAACGTAAAAACGTGCAAAAACATGCCTCTACAAAATTCATTGTAGCTCGTTAGATAGTCCGTTGACCCCCAAATTTTTTGTCATCATCAGGTAGGGTATGAATCATAGATTTCATTTCATGTATCATTTCATCCATATAAACATTATGACGTCATCAAAATGGCACCAGAAGTCAAAATTTCCATTTTTCATGTTTTGACGTCATCACATTTATGCAAATTTGGCTCTAGATTCGTAATTATTGGTCGTTTTTCTCCCAAATTTTGATATGTTATAGCTGCAACAATTCTCTACGAGACATCTTGCCACCATTATTCATTTTGATGACGTCATCACACTGAAATCTTCAATTAAAGACGACATGTCAAATTTTTCCCTATTTGCGTGTTATGTCTATGGAAGATGATTTTTTTTCGAATCATGAATCTACATGACATCGTTCTCTGAGCAGTATCTCAGTTATTTTTGGTCTATTTCCTTCCAGATTTTAATATGTTGTAGCTGAGACTATAAGCTTTTATTAGTAAGCCCTCCAATTTTTGATCAGATGTCGGGATCATGCCCAATTTTTCAGTACCAAATGGGATTTGAGAATCACGTTTTTCGTTTACGTGTTATCTCTATGGGAAATATTTTGGTCTATCGGTAAAGCACATGACTACCATGGTCAAGGTACCTGGTTCGATCCCCGGGGCCGATTTTTTTTTTTTTTTTTTTTTGCTTCTTTTTACTTGTCATTTTACCATCCTCTACGACTATTATAACATAAACAATCACAAACCAAGTAATAAAATGCCTTATTTTGCATGTTATGTCTATTGCAAAGTGCTGTGCAGTGGTTTATGTATATCCCTATGGAAAATCTGTTTCACTGACGTGTATTAAAGCTATCCTACAATATCATTAGTCCTATTAGATATCACAATTTCTCAAAATTGGCTTAGTCAATTATCTTAATTATCTTATTGTGACGTCATCTAGACGCCATTTTCTACAAATCAACTTATGGTCGTATCTTCATAACGAAATGTGATTTCTCGTTCATATTTGGCATGGTTAACGTCACTGTCATTGCAGTCATGATCCTTACCATTATCCCCATCATTATCATCATTATCATTATCATCATTATATCATCAATCATCTTCAAAATCACCAACACCATAATCATCATGAATATCATTATCATCACCATCATTATATTATCATCTTCATCATCATCACCATTATCATCACCGTAATCTTTTTACAATGACCGTTTCACACATTTTGCTACATTCCTGTCCTCAAGAAGCATCTCCATTCATGGCATTCTTGACTTCCTATCTTCAGTTTAGCATTTCCCCATTATTATGATCATCCTGATTACAATCATGATCGTACAAAGTGAAAGACAGATCACCTAATTCGTCATGACGAATTAAACTCTAGTTTTTTATTTATTTTTATTTTATTTATTTATTTATTTATTTATTTATTTATTTATTTATTTATTTATTTATTTTTTTTTTTGGGGGGGGGGGGAGATGTGCCTCTTGTTATCCCCTTTGAATGGCTACTGCTTACAAAATAATCGCAACCAAAAAAAATACCTATATTGGGTTTACTTTTTTTATACACGACAGGGGAACCAACAAGTAAAAATCTATTTCTGCAGTTTCAAGAATAATAGCACCGCTAAGGCGTGTGTCCGCCGCCTCTGACGGCCTTTCTAGTTATATGTTTTATTGATTTCAATTAACATATGTACAGGTTAATCATCAGAAAAATCAACAAGAATAAGAGACCCCCCCCCAAAAAAAAAAAAAAAAAAAAAAAAAAAATGTATTCAAACTTAACAATATATATGGCATCAAAACAAAAGTGCATAAGTTACATCCAAGATAACAACAATATCACATTCTTTTCCAAGAAATAAAGTTTACAGGGCAAATTTCCATTTCCCGAAATGTGCTGGTAATTTTCCTTTCTTTTTAGCGAAGTGGTATCGATTAGGAGTAATAATTTAAAAACATATTCTAAGGTGGAGCCATGACCGCCCGGGCATGATCCCCCGGGTGTAGTTTTTAAAGAGTCGACGATTCAAAATTATCGACTGACAAAATGTTAGTCAAATGGGTTATTTTTAGGGGGCTTTGATGTCGGCCAGGCCTCTGGGAAAGATTTTTTTTTGCTTTATTCTGTTGTTTATCTAGGCGTTATGGTACCCCGGGCAAACAATGCATATGCGCCCTTACCCCCCCCCCCCCCCCCCCCCCCAACTTATCCACGTCATTGTACAAGCAAGGGAGCAAAGCGACAGAGCGGTAGATTTTTTTTTTTTTGGTGCATTTCAAACCCTCCCAAAGAGTATTTCTGATGCATTTGCCCTGCGGATTGGGGTGCACAATCCAGAATTATCGCAGTTTTCCTCACATTTTCCTCTTTTTCTTTCTCTCCTTTGCATTTTTAGCCTGCTTCAAGTATCAACCGGGGCACGTGCGCCCTTGTCTCCCTTAGATACACCACTGATAGTATTACGTAATTGTTTCGCTAAATCCTTGGCAAAGCCAACATTTCGGCGGTGGGGGGGGGGGGGGGGGTGCAAAATCAATGAGTAAATTCGTTAATAACGAGACTAAATGTGTTGTCATAATTGTTTTTGCGAAGGTGCGAATTAGTCATTTTTGTTAGCATCATGTGTATGCGTGGAGTCATCGGGTTACGCAACTAAATGAAGAAGCTTTCATTGTACGTATCGTTTTCGCAACTGATGGACCCAATTAAAAATATTGCGGGATAATAAAATTTCATCAGTACTGAAATAATTATATACCATCAATATCGTATTGTTTCAATCCTTAATGAACATAAGGAGTGTTTGGCGCCATCACTGACAGGGACTAGCTCTTTTTCTTGTTGTTGTTCTGGTAAAACGCTGTGCAATTAATAACAAACTGTTTTCAACAATGGAACATCAACCATCAATTACATCATAATAATGGCATACGGCACTTTCGGCCTACTCTTGGAACTTGGAAGCCGTCTTAAAATTGTTAAAGGTTCATGATAGCGGCTCTGGAGTCGGTGCAGTATATCAATACAGCTTAAGGAAGCGAAATCGACAAGCAAGAAGAGGCTGAGCATTGAAGCAGGTAAGGACGCAAATTAATCTCGATTGGCAATCTGGAGAAGGACGACAGCCACCCGGCGGTGATCGGTGGGGAGACAGTGGTTACGAACTGAAAGCACAAACCGGTTAGTCAAATCCAAGTAATGCACAGCGAACCCGATAAAGTAATCGCTTAGCATAGCACAAGGGCCAGCTCCCCCTGGGTCGACACGTACAGTCCATTACCTCCCCCAGGCGCAGCCGATATGACAACATTTTGGTGGGGATCCACAGCCAAGCGCAATCCTGAGCTTGAAAATCATTACCCCCTCCGTTTTCGGGTAGCCAGAGCGTTTATTTTAGTGAATGCTTGCACCAAATAGGTGCACGATAGGCTATAATAGTGGTAAAGGAAATTATTTCCAATAGCGCATTAAAGTGGCATTCAACTGCTAAGATTTGAATACCGCCATCTTATGTTTATTCCTAAATGAAGATTATAATTAGAGATTAACTGCATTTTCTGTTCAATTTTAACAAACAACTGGCTTGGAAAATGAGCGAATTTGGTATTTCAAACTATATCTAGGTCAATTACATTTGACTTGCAAAATTCAGGTTCAGGTTCAAGGTTCAGTTTAAGGCAGCTTGAAATAGACTTTAATTAGCAAGGTGGTGGAGGGGCAAAGTGTAATGCCCGTAGTCAATGCTAGAGTTTATCACGAAAATTCTGTCCCTGGATATTTGAATATTGGAAGTGGGGATGCCAGTGCTTCAACTCGTCAAAACTATATTTCCTGAAACGGAACCTCAAAATTTTTCGATTTGATGGAATTTCCCAAAATGTTCAAAAAGCCTCTTTTTGTGTTGCTGTTTGTTTCTTTTTTTCTTCTATCAATTGCCAGTGAGGGTAACGTTAAACGTCTTGCTACAACTGAATACTAACTAAATGCTCTCAAATTAACTAGTGATGTTGGCACTTTCTCATCGTGTATTACTTTCCAATTCAGAGCATCTTGGATCAAAAATGATAACAAAACATCACTACACAAAGAAGATAAGACACTGCCATGGGTTAAAAACAGTTTACACTGAAAAATGAATTTCATATCCCCGCCTTTCTGCAGCATTTGACAGCGGCGTATCCAGGATTTCCCAATAGGGGGGGGGGGGCCAGGAATTATTGATCGCCGTCATGTGGGAGAAATTTTTGCTTCTGAAGAAGGGCTGAAATGCAAAATAGTGCTATATAGTGCTACTTTTGCGCCCTCCCCCCCCCCCCCCCCCCTGGATTGGCCCCTGGCATTTGAGAGAGCAGTTCATGCATTTTTGCATATATGGAAACGTCTCACCTGGTTTGTGCTATCCGAGAAACAGTTACTATTTGCTGTGTAAGTACTAAACGTGTAGTTTAGGAGGTATCAAAACCGTAAGAACAGTCGGACGCTTTTGTCAAGTCGAACGCGCTGGTATAGGCATCTCATCAATAACTTCCCCGAATTCAGTTTGAATACACGTGTCTGTCTCTTAGGGTCATTTGGAAGCTTCCCTTCGAATTTTCAGAAATATAACTGAGTATTGATTATACTGTCTCTCAAACCATCTTTTGGATTGTCATGCTAATTTTTCACAATTTTTCTTTTTTTCCCCCAAGGTAGAACAAATAAATAACTTACATATGTATCCCTTATGGGTCACCATCAAACCTAACTTATCCTATCATAACCGATCCTATTTTGTACATACAATAGCCAGGTAGTAAAGTCATATGTAAGCGCTCATGTAAGTTTTTAAATCAGGCCACCCTACACTATACGTACTATACTAACTTAACAAAAATCATGAATATTCATATTTTACTTTACCAACTCTTTTGGAAATTCTACCCATCTACTTGTTGTTTAGAACATCCGATATGCATTTGCCCATTGTTTTTACCAAGTTCTTAGACAAAATAGCATATTTTTTGACAAAATTATTTCATAATTACATGGGCTGGAAAAAAATAGCCGAATTCGATTAAAGTAATGAAAGTAATGGACAATGGCACACCATTTTAATTCCCAACAATAAAGTTTGTTTTAGGTTTATTAAAGTGTTTGCTTTTTAATTACTTTGTGGCTGACCCCCACAACAAAAAGCGAAAAAACAAACCAAAACAAAACCAAAAAACACATATACAAACAAAAACACATTTTGCAATATTAATTTGACCAGCCACTAATTGCCCGATTAATAATACAAAATTATATAAAAGATTCGAACGGAAATTTGCAACTGGTAGGTAAGGACCTGACGCAGTTTTAACAAGTGATGATTTATCAAAAATGTTAAGATTGTGATTATTGGTTATTAAAGATTTAGAATGATATAATTCATAAACAACCATCATTTCAATACCCAACTTAATTTAAGCAATATTTTAGAATGTAAATATTGGTATTTAATTTCCGACCGAATGATGAAATACCTACTGACTTATCTTTATCCAATGTTTGGGTATTTTTGTTAAACCTTGGTAAAATTTTAGACCTACCATTAATTGCCAAACGATCTTTATCAAACATTAACAAAACAAGTTTAAAGTTTAGACAAACTTTTCCAAACCCTAATTTATCAAGTACTATTTGTATAAGTATGCCAAATTAATAGGTAGGGATAAGCTGAATTGATTAAAGAAAGCTCAGAAATAGGTAAATGTTCAGCAAACTAGATTTTGCCAAACTTAATTACCTCAACATTTTAATAGTGTATTTCTACTAAACTTCCTTTTTGTTTATTCAAACGCCTCACCTTAATTGTGGTATCCGACGAAAAGTTGATATGTGCTGCGTATTTAAAAGAATAGATTCGGAAGTATGAAATACCGTAAGAACAGCTGACTACTTTTACCATATTGATCGTGCTGGGATGCTTAAAGAGATCCTACAAATTGTTCTCCCAATATAATATCTTTAACGTGTGTTGACATTTTTAGCAAGAAACAACACATACTACAAAAGGGCAGTGCTCGCCAACTGATATTTGCTATCTTGATCTGTTTTTGACCTTTTTATGTTGTGATAATGCAACATTTTTATATTGAAGACTCCTTTTTTAAATTCGAAAGTTATTACATTTTTAGGTTGTAATCAATCAAACACCAATTGGCAACTCCGTGACGTATCTTGCCAGCTCCTCTCCCATTCGCCCTGTACCCAAACTAATCATTAATTTTCTTTTCTCTAAAGAAAATAATTGTTTTATACAATCATAAATGCACCTTAGATATAACCATTGTCAATAGGTTTTTACACAAATCATGTATGAAATAAACCTATTCCGTCAAAAGCTAAACAAAAATGACAATTTATGAAATTTTCTGTACCGAGCAAATGGGAGAGGATCTCGTAAGACACGTCGCGGAGTAGTCAATTTTTGTTTGATTGATTACAACTTCCAAAGTTCATAATGTCTTATTTGTTATCGTATTTTGCGTAAACTTTCAATAATATATTTCTCTCACTTTTATTAATTTATTCAAATCAACTTGATATCAGGGTGGACTTTTATCTTTAATTTCATTCTGTAATAATGAGAAGAAACAGATATCTAAGCTTACTGATCGGTGTTTTGATAAGGCCCACCAAGAACAAAGGGAACGATATCCCCATTATGCTATATGTGTGTGTGTGTTTGGGAGGGGTGGGCGTTCTCTCACACACATATATCCACATCCAATATTGTTTAAAGTGAGTGGAAAACTATTTAATCTTTAAAGCCAACAAATGCACCGTATTTGCTATACATCTCCACGAGGGCGACACTTTCACCTGCAACTCTACCAACCTCCCTCACCAAACCAAGGGCAATATCACTTGCACCACCACTAATGTTGTATATCTCATCACTTGCAGGACACAGCACGTAGGGGAAACCAAGGCTCAAGAGACGCTTCTATTGGCACAGATCCACAGACTGTCAACACAACTATAAAGCTTGATACTCCAGTGGGCCACCATTTTTTAACCTTCCTAACCATTCCATCAACGATATGATTCTACAGGGCATTGAATCTTTAGGTACCCGGCCCGACACAGTCAAGCAGGGAGAAGTACTGGATGAGACGACTTCGCACCATCCAACCTCATGGCCCCAACATCCAGGAGGGAAATGATTAATACATCTTTTACTCCCCTTCCTTACATTATACTTTCCACTCCCACTTAGTTTATTTTACTCCTCCCATCTCCCATGCAGGCCCCGTGCCCAATTTTTATTACATATTTCTCACTGTATGCACCCTTGCACCTCCCATGCATATAAATATATATATATATATATACATATATTTTTTTTGCATTTTACCTCCTCGTTGGGTTTAGACACATATATTACAGACTTTATATGCACGTGTATGTATTTTCCAGTATATAGTATGCCTTACATCTTATAGTCTTGGTATACAGTAGATAGCAAATATATATTTTTTTCACTACACTTTACTCTATATGCCATATATTATGCACATGGTGTCTGACAGCTCGACTCCCTCTTTATGTTCTGCCCTACCACTCCGCTGCACTGGACTTGTACAGTACTTATTCCTTTCTCTTACCCCTTGTCTTTGCATTGTTCCTTATCCTGTTTGATGTTGCCTCCCCATTTATCCTTTGCTTCCACAGGTTACCCACACTTGAGCTTGGGGCTCATTACTGTCCTTGCATCCCCACACCTTTGTGTTTGCTTTAATCCCCCTCCACACCCACTTGACTCCTTGCTTTTGACTCCCCACACTCCCCTTTTGTTTCCATTGTTTTGTGTCCCCAGCCCCTCCCTTAAAGTTCCTGTTACATGTATACTGTTTTGTGTCTGTAGTCTATATATATGCTTGTCTTGCTGTTTATGTTTGTCTTTTTGCCTCTGACGAAGATTCTGCTAGGATCGAAAGCTCAGCCCCTTTTGACTCCACCTTTAAAGGAACATAAACTGACGGTTCACTTGTTATTTACGTTATGCAATTAGCAATTGGATAGGATTTCCAGCAATATACACTTATGGCAAGATAACACTTTCCCCATTGTTTCTAGACAGTTTGTTTTTAAAGATACAATGGACAAACGCCTCAACTGGTTTGTGGCATCAGAAACATGCTTGATTAGGTGTTGACCATTTAAAAAAACGAGCAGTTTTGAAGGAGTAAAAATCCCGTAAAAGCAGCTCCGCACTTGTGTCATATTGTTAGAGGTGATTGTCTAAATAAAATGTAACATAATGTTAAAATGTAGAGCACTTGTTGACCGTAAAAATGTACATTGTCTCGAGGAATAGCACGGGTTTCCCTTTTATGGCAGTAATTATTTGAAAGCTCCCAAAGGCAGTCACTATTTGCATACTAGTTTACAAATACATAAATGGCGTAGTTATGGAATGTAATCATTGTTACTGAGGGGAAGGTGAAAATGTGTTGTTACTTGTAAATGTGTTGTTACTTGTAAATAACGTAAGTGCAACCGTACAATTTCAAACTTTCCGCGTTGTGTCCTACCTGTTAAAAAAAAGGGGGGAGAGATGACGTGGTGTGAAGTTAGTCAAACAAAACAAAAAATCAATCCAGTCATCTTGCTGAAGCGCCATGAGTGCCTGGACAATGAGCGCTATACAAGAAGCCACCACTACTATTATTATTATTATTATTATCATCAGATAGTTGGGGCGGTGAGGGGGGAGGGGATGGGGGAAACAAAAACGTTGTTATTAAAACGGAACTATGCAAGAAGTCCCATGACTTATCACAATATCAAACGTCTCACCTCGTTTGTGGCATCCGATAAATACTTGGTATTTGTTTGACAGTGATTGAAACGCGCAAATTTTGTGTGTAATGCCGTAATCACAATCGTACACATTTGTTATTGACCGCGATGTTGTATGTAATGGTATGTTGCATACCGTCTATCCTAAAATATCAATAACATGTTAATTAAGTAGATGCCCATTCTTTTGGTGTCATTCACAAAAAGGTTGCCACCCGCGTAATATTGCTAAAAAATGAGGATCAACTAAAGTGAACGGCGGGAAATGGTGGCGGCTTCGCTCCCCCCCCCCCCCCCCCACACTAAAGGCTAACATATTTTTTGTAGCATCAGTTTCTTGACATAGCTGCTGATGACTTCATGGATTATCACATTTATTCATACTCCATTACATGTATTCCATAAGATAATACCTTAACAATTGGAATAGTCGTGAACCAGGAGGCGAGTTGGCCCAGTCGATAAAGCATCTGCCTGTCGAACTGAAGATTGTGGGTTCGAATCCACCCAGGGCGGATGACTGAAGTCTGCGTTGTGCGTTAGCGAGTCCCTCCCGTGTTTCATAGACGAGGGCTATGTTACTGTGGGAAACCATCCGTCCTTTGGATAGAACGTTCAGTGTAGGCCCCGTGTCGAGGAGAGTAACTACCTTTGCACGTTAAAACCCACTGCACTTTTCGTAGAATAGTTGTGGAAAGGAGATGGTTGCCGTTCATTTTTCCCCTCTCAGACACATGTGGCGCCTAAATAATACTACTAACTAGATGGCATATTTTTCAGGTGCAAAATTGTTGCTCCTTTCAATCCTGTTATCTACTCAAATTAGCAACACATTAGCAGCGTATTGGTGATCCGTATTATTAAATCAACATGCTCACATACAGGGAACTACTAACCTACTTCTCACCCCAAGACCCAATTTAATTTTGACACATCTCACCTGGTTTGTGGCATCCTATGAATGTTTGGTGTTTTAGTGACGATGTGTCAAACGTGCAGGTTTGATTGTGTCGAATTCGAATGTCCAATTTTACATTTCCGCTATAATGGTTGTGATGGTAAAGCTTACTAAATATCGTTATACGTCAACGCCATTCCATGTAATATTCGTTCTTGAATGGAAAGGGGCCCATCGAGGGGGCGCCTTAAAATAATAGAAGAGAGAAATGTAGATTTTTTTCTTCATATCCAAACATTTAATTTTATAGCTTATGCGAGCTCATTGTTATGCTGCACAATGATGGTCTTGTGAAAGGGGGTGGCAGACCCCCCCCCCCCCCGTCAGAAAGAAACACTGTCCATCTTGCTTTTGGTGCATCCGATAGAAAGAGAGAGAGAGAGAGATAGAAAGAGGGACATACTTCTTCTGTCTGCATTTTTAAGCGAGGGAAGATAACGACGAAATTATTTTTAAAAGGGTGTGTTACATGATGCAACCTTACATTTGAGAGCGCAAGAAAGCTTAAAGCTGTACTCTTAAAGTATGCACTTCAATTGGGGGTGGGTGGGGGGGGGGGGGGGGGGGGGGTTCCGGGGTTTCTCCCAAATGAAGGATGGAAGCATTTGGTCCCTTGTTTTTGCTTATGACATGGTTTGCTCAATGCTAAGAAATGAAGCATGTGTTGATATTCAAGAGACCGTTGCAACTTAACTGAAAAAAATGTGGTGTTATCATGCTCAAAATTGCACCTTAAAGCACTATAAAGCTTATTATACACCAATGTAATACAACGTTATTATTATATTTTCTTTCTTTTCTTTCTTATGAGGGGGCGGGGGCGATTTTGCCTACACCTCGACGAATTTGGGGAGGGAATCTGCACCGTCTGCCTAGATTCTGGCGCCGTTGGCTTATATATATCAACCAATGGACTATTATAATTATTATTAATAATTTTGATTTTCATGCTTTTAATATAATCTGATATTCATTTTCCACGCAAACGCTGTTGTTTTTGATCCACATAAACATAAAGAAATAATCGATTAAATTTTCATTCGTAGCCTTATCTAAATACATATTGAAAAAATGAAGTCCATTATGACCAATAAATACATCGTCGCAAATAAGATTTGTTTTATTATTTACGAAATAAAAATAAATGTTTTGTATAATTGAATAATAATAAAAATGCCATTTCTTTTATTGAATTTAGACTTAGAACATGACATTTTGTTCCTCTTTTAAATATATTTTGCGACAGTTCCGATAATCGGTGAATGAAATTGCAAAAAAGCAAAATATTCGTCCAACGATATCTCTTTCGTCAAACGTCTCACCTGGTTTGTAGCATTCAGTGTATGCTTGGTATTTTTCTGACAATGTACGAAACGTGTAGTTTTTTTAAAGTCAAAACTACGGTTAGTGCAGGTGTGCACTTTTGTCATAAGAACTTCATAGACTTACCAATCGTGTCAGGTTCCCGTAGTTTTTTATGAAAACAAAACAAAACAATGTAACTGAAACAGTATTGTCTATAAAGTTCTCTTTTCTTTTAGTTAGACAGCCTATAATATAAATAATGAAAAATAAAAATAAAAAAAATGCAAATGTGATATGCCTTTCCTAATTAAAAAAAGGGTTTTCTTTCTTCGTTTATATATATATATATTCATAAGTATGAATGTATCTGATTTGACGAAACCGTGCTTCACTTCGCTCGAAATATTGCAATTATTTTCTAATGGTTATCATCATTGTAAAGACTGATAAATATGATTATTTTTCAGTAAACTGTCGAGAATGTTGGACACTGCCCCTTTATGTTACCCATCCCCTCCTAAATAATGATGATGATGATAAAATAACAGCATTGGCAGCTCCTCATTACTGGGAAGGGGAGGGGATTCTCCCAAAGGCCATGAAAGGGTATCTAGTATGTGTGTGTATGTGTGTGAGGGTATATATATATATATGTATATATATATATATATATATATATATATGTATATATATATATATGTATATATATATATAAATATTGTGTTAATTAATTACACATAGGGGCCTACTTAATAAAATGTATTCATTAATATGAAAACGACGAGAGAATTGTACATGAATGTAATTTTTCCTCATCCCCCTGAAAGCTGGGGGATGATTTTTCACACCACCCGCCACTCCCCTATCTATGCTCCTGAATAATAATAACAATAATTGGACAAAAACAAATTATAATAACGAAAATCACAATAAAAACAAAACAAAAAGAAGAAGAAAAAATCTCATCGTAAACTTGTTTCAGTTAAATACCTCATTTGGTTTATGGCATGCGATGAACTTGGTATTGGACTGACTCTGAACGAAACATGCAGATTTGTAAGTTGAAAAATTCTCTAAGCGAAACTCAGAACGTTTGTAATTAAAATGTCTGTGGGCTTGTAAAGAAGCATGAATAATTTCTTACAATCTGCAGTAATTTATTTAGATTGATTTATTTCAAAAGGAAAGCGACAATTTGGACTACAAATGGGTCCAATAAGAAGTGAAAATGGAACAGAATCATTTGGTATCACGTTTTACTTACAGGTTTGATGACTTCCACCATGAAAGTTTGTAGATCCGGTTACTTCATATTTTTTATTCCGAAACGGACGCAAAATGTGACATTTGCATATCTTTTTTCAATATACACAAATAATTTCTTGGTACTGCAAAATTTCAATATGGCACGAAAAAGAGACATGATAACGAATCTTTTCGACCTGCACTCATCAGGTTATCAGCGCATTTACGCTTTCTGGAAGCTGCTTACATTCAATCGCATTGAACCTCTTCTGTGCAGACAAAAGGAGTTCGTCCAAGCTATGCGATTGTTCTGAAATTACGGCGTCTAGGTTGCGTCCGGGTTCACCGAGTATAATATAGTTGATTTCAAGTAATTTGTTATATACCTGCGTGATAACCTGATGAGTGCAGGTCGAAAAGCTTCGTTATCATGTCTCTTTTTCGTGCCATATTGAATTTTTTTTCAATATCTTCATAATTTCTCACCTAATTTCAAATAAAATTTCGTCCGTAGGTAATGTTAGGTTCTTCTATCCATTGATGCAATCAGATTTTCAATTTTCTTTCAAGTTTTTGAGATTTTGCCCTGTGCGCGAACTTTGGTCACGCACGAAATATGGTTACACTGCCATAATTACAAACTGTTTTATAAGTATAAGTCAATAATTGTGTCACAAAACATATGCAAGAAAATGTCGGTTACTCCTTGAGCTACCATAGTTCTGTTTTCTTTACTTGAAGATTTGGTAGTAAAAGTATGATTAATGTATTTATTTGTTGGTGTATACTTTATGAAGTAAGCGTAATTTGAAAATATTGTCCCCCCACCCGCTATGATTCTTTGATATTAGTTGCCTATATAATATCAGTGTCCACTTTTCTGCGGTTGCAATTATACGATAATCAATGAAGGACAGTTAAAAATAATACTCTATCAAGAAAAAAAGACGAAATTTTTGTCACAATGTTTACATTTGCATACAAACATTCAAACAATCAAGGAGGGGAGGGCAAGTAAAGAGAATATGCATCTCATTTACACCTTACGAACAAAATTTTTCCAATGTATTAATTATGTGTAATCAACATATTTCCAATGAATAGTTTCCTCGGTTTGGTTCACTTTCATTAATTTATTTATGTATTATTTTCTTTTTCTTATTGATTGATTGATTCTATATTTTTTTTCGGTTTGGGGGAGGGGGGGGGGGGGGGTCGTGATGTTGTATTTATTATTTTCGCTCTTTTTATTATCTTTATTATTATTATTCTTTTCTTTTATTTTTTTTTTATTGAGTTATTGTTTTCTTATCTTTTATTTTATTTGTTTCATTTTATTTTTATCATTTAGGGATCGATTTCCAGAAGAAATTTATCCTTCCAATTAGGAAGGAATTGACGATAGACAATTAAACGCCAAAGATAGAAGGCTAAAACGCGGGTACTTATTTTACGACGAACATTTGGGAAAAACACGGCTATGCCAAAGCAGTTAAAAAAATTTCAGATAAGCTTGTTGTCTGACTGCCCTTTTTAAAATCACGATGCATAACGAGAAAAAAACACCCGGATTAGGCATTTACGGATTCATTAAATGTGCAGAAAAAGCAGCAGACTCTTGCTGAGAGCCACTCACATGGTTCACTGCTATTATTAAATCATACTATTATAAATACCAAATAAACAAGTAAACAATAAAGCATGTCACATCAATGAGGTTTTCGTGTATTCCGCATTTAAAAGCTTGAAAACCATTATTTGTGATGTAATGCAGGATCAATTTAAAATGGGATAAGATCTGTTATTAAACTACATAACTCTTTTAGTATATTTTGTCTTATTCTCCATATATTTTTTTCATATATTGATGGATACCCTTTAAGTTGTAATAAGCCAGTTCGGGGTTAGCGCATCGTACAACTGACCCAAAATATCCACAAATATTTTAGACATGGAGGGTCCCTTTATGTGCACTTCAGAAAAATAACTCTGGGAGTGATAGATGTGCCTCATGAATAGCTTTTGTTTCCCCCTTTAAAAAGAATACTTCCACCTGGATATCATGGAATGCACCATTAGTGCATAAGTGAATAATGATTACCTGACATTCATGAGCACATATCGAATATTTGGTACAGATGACCTTTATCTGCTCATGCTCAGATTGCATCTCCGAAGTGGCTTATTCGTAAGCTTTTCATTCTTTTTATCTTACTTCTTGAGTCCGATCAGTCAAACATCTCACCTGGTTTGTAGCATCCGATATATGCTTGGTATTTCTGTGACACTGAATCAAACGAGCAGTCTTTGTGTTGTCAAATTCCGTAAGGACAACTCGTCACATGTGTCATTCTAGTTGTGCTGCCAAGATCATAACTATCCTTCCATTACTATACCGTAAATTATCACAGTTGATGACATAATTATGTTTGACAGATATTTTCCCAATAGACCAATGATAAAAATAATACAGTTGATCCCAACTGCCATCCGCAAGCTTGACCTTTACCATGTCTGCATACAAATCAGATCCGAGGATGAGACGGATATTTGCTTAGCTTGTTAAATGGTATCGGTTAGATCCGATGAAAAGCCACATATTTTCTTAGCTTGTTAAATTAGATGTACATTTGCAAATTTTCCTATATAGTTATACTTTACGAGTATATCTTGTCAGGGGCGGCAGATCGTCTTTTTAAACTAAGGGGTCACCAGCAAACTAATGGCCACTCTTTTTTAAAATAAAAAAGGCATCTTCAAATGATGAACAAATTGCGAAAAATTACCCCATTTCCCACATTACCATTCCCCTACAGTGTAATTAGTGCATGGGTTTAGTGATTTATGTGCGAACGAACACAAATTTTCAGACTTTGTTGTCTATAATGCTGAATTCATTGGGCCCTGCATTATTTTACATTATAAACATGACAACGGCATATCAAATGAATTCCATTTTGCCTGTCTTTCAAACAATATATACTTAATATATATACAAAAGTATATACTTGTCTCTTTCGTAAATATGGAAATTAGATATTCATAAGAAAAACACGAAAACAACATATTCGAGTAGGACTGAATGTGTTGTAGATGCCAATTCTACCAATGGACGACCAGCAAATGATTCAGGAGAGTTAAATAGTTCACCCAAATGGCTATTTGCTAGTTTGAAATGTCATTCGCCTTCATATTGATTCGTAGGTTCGTAGGTGAGTCGAATAGCTTTTCAATCAGATTGGGCATGATTTTTTAATTGCGAAATTTGTTGTACCAAACTGTATGTGTACTTGTTCATTGTTACAAGTTGGGTTATTTTCAGCCCTTTGTTTGCTTGTATGTGGTTTTATTAAATAATATATGTTGATATATATACAATACGTTAGTATCATATATTTGGTGTTTTATAGTACCCTAATATATTCCCATATTTATCACGATTTTTTTGTCCACTGCTTACTTTGGTTTCTGTTTATATTCTTTGTTGATAATGACAATTCATGCAATGAATATGAGTGTATTGAAATGTTAAATGTGTCTCAACATTCAAGACATTTTGCATCAAAAAATGAATAAATGTTAAAGTCTATTCCAACTGTCGTCTGCCCACTTGACCTCTACCCAGCCTGCATATTGATCAGGTCCTTCTACGAGCCGAATGCCTAGTTTACCGATCACACTTACATACTGAAATTGAAAGGTTTAATGATACAATAAGTAAAGTAAAGAGAAGGAGGGGTGGGGGTTAACCACGAAGCTCTGCTTGCCTTTCAGTTACTCCTTAGCGTGTTGATTTATTGACACTCTATACTCACAGGGATGCAAATAGTTATATACATAAACGCACAATTAATGATAACGTATATATTACAATGGTTTTAATTTAAAGTTGTGTAATTTGAATAAGGAAATGACAGGCTTACTTTAGAATAACCTAGTGAATAAGGCGTTTTAAAAACAAACATATTGATTTTTTAAGAAATATCATCTTACAAAGATTCTTAGCTCTCTACTTAATATAATGAAAAATAGTGGTTTGTGTGTATCGGTTACGTAGGCAATGCGTGTAATTTCAGAAAATAGTATTATAAATGGGTTCATACTTCGTATAATTTTGACTGTAAATGGTTTACTGAAGCCAATGAAGTGAAGCCATTTTTTCTGGTGGTGGGGGGGGGGGGGGGGGGGGGGTTGCATTGAAAACTGATTAGTACCCCCCCCCCCCCCCCAAAAAAAAAAAAAATATATATATATATATATATATATATATATATAAATAAAATAAATAAATAAATAAATGAAATAAAAAATTAAAATTAAAAAAGTACAATAAATAAATAAAAAAAAAATAATGAAAAAATAAATAAAAAAATAAATAAATATAAAAAAGTGGCCATCTTCAAAACTCAAAACAGTAAGCTTGTCTTAGGTGAACTGTATTTATAAATACGCACTGTAATAATTACCTCATGAATTTACTTGGTAACACCCCTCTCCCTCTCTCTCTCGTTTTATTTTTTATTTTTTTTTTTGGTGACAATAAAACTAAAAGAGTCATGAAGAATTAGAATAAGAACGGATTACAACGCAGAATAAAATATTTTACCACACATTTTGATTGAAGGTAATCTGTTTGTATTTTTTAGTTAATACTTTGTAAGCAATTATTCGATTTCCATTCCAAAACTGATGAGTACATCCACAAAAAGTGAAAAATTAAGAATGTTCTCAAATCAGAACATCATTAGCAACTGAAATGATATTTATGTTTTATCACCATTATGAATAATATATTTCATTTACATGGGTTATATACATTCTTTTGTTTAAAGTAAGCACCTTTCTTCTTGAGTATATTCAGTATTCATATTTTGGTAATGAAATTTCATTAAGACTCTATTATATCGCTTTTATATAGCCACACATACCAATGAAATATCACATTCCATTACAGAATAAAACAAATAGCATGACAATTTGAACGTGTGCACTAAAGATTGATTAAATGAATTATTAGTTGTATATGCCTCTCCTAGTGTTAACAAAATTGTAATGGACAGGAAGTATTTAGATAATCATGCATATGATCTTTGTTTAAATGTTTTAAAAAGACATACTTCATTAGTTATGACCCTAATACATTTGCAGTTTAAACTTAATCGCACAGTGGAAATGTTGATTAATCAGGACTAGTTATATGGTTACGGTAGTCCATTCAATACCATTCGTCTTTTGTATTTGTTTTATCAAAAACAAATGCAATCCCTCCCTTTTTCGTGAAATATGTAATTAAAACAGTAACATTAACTAAATAAAAACTAACTGCACTTTATTTAAACCAAGATCAATCAGATTATTTCGAAAAAATTAAATGTTCCATCACACCTTATCAAATCGAAATAGAAAAATACAGTAAAGAAAAATATTATTTTTTCACGATTTCGAGTACCTTTTTTAATTGATGAATAATACAAAGAAAGTCGACAAATAGCAAATAATTATTCAATGTCCTTTTATATCACATATTCATGCTAAGGTTGATAATTTATGTTACTTACAATCTTATTATTCATAAATCTGAGCTCTAAGAGCAATGCAAATATCGATTCTGCAAGCAAATTGTCGAGTAGGCAGCAAACCATTACATATAGTTATACACTTAAATTATTGGTGCGATAAACGTACTTTCGTATTCTAGAGTCGAGTTCAGTTCAGCCTTTTTGTTGTTTTGTTGTTGTTGTTGATTTTCTTTGGGGATATTCAACGTTTGTAACTTGAAATAAAGGGTTTAATGAATTTGTAGTAATCAAACGGGTTTTTCGTAAGGTTCATAGCTTTCATAAGGCAGATCGTGTGGTTTCAGGCATGGTTCAGTGTAGAGTGACTTGTCCCCTACAAGGTAGTCAGCGTATCCTTCTGGAACATCAGGTAGAGGTCCTCTGCCAGCTTTTCCATCATGTAGCCCATCTTTTGATGATCTTGAGCTTCGGATGCTGTTTGAATATCCAATATTAAAAAAAAATATTACACATTACGCAAATTACACAAACGAACACAAATTACCGGGAAAAATTACATTATAAAAAATAGTGAATATGCATGTACATGCTCGCAAAATTTTGAATCAATTAACTTCAACTCTGAGTTTAAATTTTTTGCACGTTTGCAATTCTTTTACATTTAACGATGAATAGCCAAGAAAAGTATAGAAATAAGAGGAATAAAAAGAGATATATTTTTTTTCTAAGAGGATTGCCAAAGCTGTGGTATATCTTAGGGGATTTATATAGGCCCCACTCTAAGCCGCCCACATCCCGAAAAAAGAAGATTTCATTTGAAGATTTTCACTTACTCCATCCAAAATCAGACTCATAGGAAAAAACACATCTCTTCCCAAGTATTTTTTAGTTTCATTATTACAACCCTCTTTGCTCATTGCTCACCTTTTAAAGGATATTGAGAATGCTACCATTGACATCAATACAAGTACAAACATTATCACAGCTGCTACTAGGAGTCCAGTGATTAAGGTATTCCGTCCATCTTGCCACTCATCTGTGGAGTTTTCATTTCCAGTTCTTCCTGTAATATACATGACAAGGCCCTTTGCATTTTCCATTGGCATGTCTCTAACAGTTAAAAGAACTACGACCAGGGACGGTATTCTGAGCATCATTTTATCTCTAAAATGTTTTATCTTTTTGTATTCTGAGACATTTTATCTCGGATTTTATCTCATACTTCATCTCAGTCTCCTACATCTTGCCTGTTCATGTTGTGAGAATGATACGCCAATCATATTTGCGGGAAAGATAAAATGAAACTTAAAATAGGCTAGGGGCTATTGTATCTCTAGGATGCACGGTGAGTGCGATATTTTTGGACAAGTATGGTGCTAGTCGTGCTATCAAAATAAACAAAACGATACTGAGTGCTGACTATATTTCTCAACCAACATTCTCATATGATTATCGAATTCTATTACAAGAGTTTTGCTAACTAATATCACAATTGTAATAATGGTTGTGGTGGTCTTCTAAAACCTCGGAAAGTACCTTAGTCATTTCATTAAATCCTTACCTAGCAAATAGCGCTTTCATGCACGCGTATTGAAAATTGTAAAAATAGCGCTCTTGCCCAAGAGACTGGCAGAGAGCATTTCTATTGGATGAGCATGATGAAAATGAAATCTACGACACTTCATATTGGTTAAGGCATCATGAATGGGCGTCTCTTAGATGAGATAAAATCTCGCTAAAATGGTTCCCAGAATACCGATTTAAAAATATTTTGAGGGTATTCTATTTCACTGGCTTAAAATCTCAGATTTTATCTGAGATAAAAATTAATCTCAAAATACCGCCCCAGGCATTGTTCTAATACTAATAATCGATTTGTAAAGACATTCAATTCTAAGTCTTACTTCATTTAATATTAATTTTTTGAGGTCATTCTTGCTCGTGTCTTTGATTTGTTACCCTGTCTCTTACATTCTTATTCTTCTGCCAGACGACCAGGGAATTTTAATGGATTTTTTCCCCGAAACAAAGAAAACTTTCGACTTGGATATGACTTTCTATTATATTATTCAAGACATTGAAATTTCCAACTAAATAATAGTAATATCTCGTTTAAGTTACCTTCACGGCTATGGGGGTATGTTAATGCTCTTACAAAACATTGGTCCTGATTTTAATTTCTGATAATATATAGGCTTACCTGCTGGTGTACCCGCGGGAGGTTGTTGTGAAACTGCGCAGTTAACGGGTCGTCCCTGCCACAGACCATCGTCTTTACATTCCCAAACGAACCAATCAGAGCCATCGTTACATGTGATGTTTACTTCGTCATCAATCTTGTAGCGGGGTTTGAGATTCTCAACCAATGATACAACAGGTATGATTGGTGGATTACATTCTAAAACACAAGTACATAATATTATTTAATTTTTTTTACTATGCTATAAGGAAATGCGTGCACGGAAAAGGGTAGATAAACAACAATAACTTTAAAACAAACTAACAGAAAACGACGGGTGATAAAGATACTAACTTCAGTAATAACGAAAGAGGGTTGTCAAAGGGAAAAAACGTTCAATATGATAACAGGAGTTCATTTTTTTTTGTTCCATGAGGAAAGGTGTGATCGAGCAATATAAGCAAGAGTGATAATTTGATAAAAACTAACAAATAAACTAACAAAAACAAATCAAACTAAGCGACAAAAAAGGCAGCTTATTAATTGAACCATATTTCACATGAAGATTTCTTCATGTAGCATCACGTTAATCATAGAAGGACAGAACCTTTGGACAATTAGCTAAGATTATCAAGAGTTTAATTTATTACTTCTCCCCTTTAACCCTTGCCCCCGTAAACCACTTGTCCACAAGCGCATCAAGAACGGTTAAGATAAGGCGAAGTTATGACAAACTCCCTATAACCCTATACAGTGCGTATACAAAAGTATACCAATCTTTGACAGCTTTTAATTAAAATATTATAACCGATGTGACTTTTATTTCTTTTTTTCTTGATGAAGAATAAGTTATTGCCTGTCCAATGGTACCTCATTCATGACATTTTTGCCATGGATGACTGAGCACTGATTTTTTTTTAAAGTGTTGTCAAAATAGCCGTGTTCCGAGTTTGGGCTGATGCAACGAACGTGGGTGAAGCCCTATGAATGTGTTACTTTAGTCTCAAATCATTTTAAATGTTGAAATCTCCTTTGTGCTTCAATGCTTCATTGTTTAAAGTGATCCAGTGTATATCTGTCAAATGGCCTTGTTTCATCCATACGAGAATTTTTAATTTATTTTAACAGCCTTCTAACTTCTTGAATGTCATTTTGTACACGTATCCTTCTGTTGTCTACTATAATTTATCTTGGTAATTATTACCAAGATAATTTATAGCAGACTTTCAAGAAAACAGCTAGCTTCCCAAAGAAATGTTGTCTATTTTGAATGATTCAGTAAAATGACTTTCCTTAAAAAGGCATGCGGATGAAACCAAGATTGTGTTATCATGGCAAATAACATAATCATACATTTAGCTTGTGGTAAGCCCGTTCTTGAGTTTGAGTTGACTTTAAGGTTCCAACTAACTCAGAAATTGTTTTCCAACTGAAGTAATTAATGCATAATTGGTTTGACGCACACTCGCTGCTTCAGCCCAAACTTGGTACAAGAGGATTTTGACAAAACTTATTGAAAAGCAAGTTGCTCAGTCATCCGTGACAGTAAAGTTATGAGTAAGGTATTAATCATTACACAGAATACAAGCTGCTCTTTACTATAAAATCAATTTCCAACTCATAGAGGTTAGATCATTTTAATTAGAAGGTACCAAAATTGGGTATAATTTTTTTTATACGAACTGTAATTGTACAATTAAACAGAGAAAATAATGTATTATTATAATGTTTTTGAATAAAATGATGCCGGAACATTTTCACCTTAACCATTTCAGTGATAGAATGGTTCGCGGTATTTAAGAAGATTAAAACCATTTATATTTCTTTGTCCGAGGGTCCAGGTTGGTATCCTAAATTGAAATTATCAGATTTTCATTAGGTATCACTTCTGTAAGAAAACAAAGTATACAGTCCTTCCAAAATGCAAAAGAAAAATGACGTCGGAGTTAAAGTTGTTGAAAAATGAGATAAATAGCTTGCATATCTGTAAGATAACGAAAACGGTATTTTCAATTAAATGTACACCTTACCATTATCTTACGAAATCAAGCAGCCCTTTAATGAGCGTATTTCTATGTAATCTTGTTCTTCTATTATTTGTAATTTCAATTTCGTTTACAATTCGTAAGGATATTACATTACGACCTATAACACTATAATTCCCTATTTTGTGTGATTTGGCCCTAATTTAAAAAAACAAAAAAAGTTTTAAAAAATCTTAAACCATACCTATGACTGGGTCCGGGCAAACTACATTCTGTCCAGTCCATATCCCATTGTCACATAACAAATCGAACCATCCAGGGCCCTCCTTACATGTCACGTTTATCCTGTCGCCATTCTTGTATGTAAGACGAAGATTCTGAATGTTTGAATCATGGGGCACGGCTGGAGCACTGCAGTACCGATGAGGAGGAACAGCATTTATACCTGTATAGTACATCAAATAGACATCGGTGATTACAGTAAGCAAGCTTTCTCAGTCTATCACTGTCAACGTTTGCCAAAATATGTTGCTAGTGATACAGAAATTCATTATTCTATTTGATATGGCAATTTGTACATGGATCGGATGGCAAGTGATATGGAAATAAACACAAAAATAAGACAATCATCGTAACTTGAACTTTATCACTCTATGTCTTAGACTGTTATTAAAGCCGAATTCAATTCAAATTAATATTAAATATTTTATAATCATCATCGAGAACATCATCATCAGCATCATCATCATCATCATCATCATCATCTCTTCTCAAATAACACTTATAACTAGTATTATAAACATTTATTGAACATCGTGTACCTGGATTTGGCTCTGGACAAGACACAACGGGCCCGCTCCACAATCCCTTGTTATGACACTGTAGGGCGAATATATCATCACTAGCATCACACGTCACATTCACTCTGTCTCCGAAGTTATAATTCAGACGAAGATCTTGTACAGTAGAATGTTGTGGAACATATGGAGCACTACAAGGTATGGAACCTGCATGAGTGTAAAACAAAATAATCAAAGAATTATTTCATGATTTTTTTGTGTTGTTGTATAAACAACATGAATGATCATCAAACTATTGTAATTCTAAATTTCTTTTAAAAATAAATTCAATGGAAAGGGATGAATGAAACTGGGCCAAAACTGCTAAGAAGCCAATCGGGAGTAAATGCGTAGTACGGGTGACGTAGTAGACATGTTTGATAACTTGTTTGTCACAAGTCAAATCTGCCACCAGTTCCGTTGCCCCATTTTAGAACATCAAGTTATTGTTTTTGTGTTCACTTCCGATTTCTAGCGAACTATAAATATAAAAAAAGGGGGGGGGGGACAAGATTATGACATATATTCACAATGATATTGCCCGCTTAGTCACTTAGCGTCATTTATTTTACTGTAATGAAAGCTGCCCGAAATACACAGCAGAAGTTGAAAAACAAGTGCCAAAACAACATCCGCGTGTATAACTTCCCGTACACCAGTATACATTAAAGACTTAAGAGCAACTTTTCTTGAATACAATTCAACTTCGCTTTTCAATTCCAATTTATGCACTTCATCATTATGTAAAGCACATCCCTTTTTTGACAAATCATGATAACCCCCAAAACCACATACTACGTATACTTTTTTTAAAGCGATATGCTTGAAAGCTGTAGTTCCCTCACACAAGCTAATAAATGCAGTTGTGATGGACATTGACAATACTTAATAATTGTTCATAACATAAATGAAACTGTTCGCTCCAAACATTAACATACATGCGTGCTCGCACCACAGCATAATCGAACCCAGATTTACATTACAAACTAGGCACCCTATCCGATGGTAAGAGAGAATGAGACAGAACGATAGAGGCAGTGAATGAATAGAGGGAAAGATATGGAAATAGAAAGAAGGAGTGTGGATGAGGGTTAACCAAGTAGTAATATTATAAACTTGTAGATAATTTAATGCTTTTTTTTTTCCTTCTTACTGGCGGGAAAATATTGTTGAGGAATAGTTAGCACGAATAATTATTTGATTACAATAAATATGAGTAAACTTCTGTTTACTTTCATGTCGGAAAGGGAATTAAAATTCTTACAAAGATTTAAAGAAGCACCATGCGACTTAAGTCCTTTAAAAGTTACCATAGTGTATTCCTTCGTGCGAGAATTCTAAAAAGAAATGTCAATTTCGTCTAAAAATTGAAAAAGCCAACTAAGTTTGGTAACAGGAGAATGGATTTTTTTTCTTCATTTCTACAACCTTCAAAGTCTTGAACTGTTTTACGCAAATATTAAACCACATGAAAGCCGTAATTATTAAAACTCAAAGGTCTATTGTGCCTTGCCCGTGATTAGAACCAAGTGCCATCATTTTTTTACAACCGAAAATCATGTATAGTCTTTTCCCCTTGCAAAACAATGACCATATGCATGGTCGACTGACAGGAAAACGGAGACGGATGAAAACTCATTGGACGATCAGACATTTGTTGTTGTCATTAGGACATGATTCATGCTTATTTACTTGGAATGGACAGCAATTTCCATGGCACTTTCAACGTTATTGAAGAAGGCTATAAATACGGACCACCTCCCTTCTTTGAAAGTTTCAGGAGACAGACCATTGGCACTTCATGAAGCAGTAAACTAAGTGGTACGCATAATTTTTCACAACTGCATAATTATTTACTTATCGTACGGGAAACATAGCAAATACATTAATTTCAAAATGTTATAAACAGAAGTTCGTGGAGTCAAAGTTCGCTTTACATAATATTCAGTATTGAAGTTCTGTCATTTTCTTTCCACATTTTTTTCCAGAACATATTCTTTTGGATATCTGATCTCCATTTTAATTATTCTATGAATTCGTCAAAAACTCCTTTAACATGTAAATTTCTTTTTTCTTTAAATATTGTACGTGTGCCGAAACTAATAAATACATTGTAAAAAGCAACATACTTTAAATTCACTTCCCCCTTGTCTACCTATAACTGTTTTTCCATAATTTAACAGTTATTTCGATATCAACACACTATTTACTAAATTTGCTCCAAAAGAGTCTTGAAATTAAAAAAAATCATAAAACAATTGATAATAATTTCCAATAGTATTACAATTATATCAAAGTGGGGATTCAGACAATTCAAATGAAATAAACATCAATAGCTTATATAAACATATCAAATTAAATTGGGATAAACGAAGTTCTTTAATCAAAGTTATCTTTTATTTTCAAATCTTGTTCCAGTTCATTTGCGAATTTGCTAATCTTAACCTCAACGACTTCATTTGCTTTGCCAGGTAGATTTATACCTTTCACATAGAAATGTTTATTAAAATGAATCGCCAAAAACTTCACAACTACTAACTGTCTTTACTTGTCCTTACTTTAATATTAGATATTTAAAGCAGTTGTTGTAATCATAGGTTGTCACACTCCAGACCAGTCAAACGCCTCACCTGAATTGTGGTATTCAAGTAATGCTTGGGATGTGATTGACACTGTGTGAAACGTGCAGTTTTGTAGCGTGTAATTCTGCGATGCACGTGTTATATGGCCATATGGTATGCACTGATGTATGCAAAGTTATTCCGCCACAAGTTTTCTCGGCGATCATGAACGGTACATGAAGGTACCTTAAAACCATTTACGTTTGGCTACAAGTATGAGATATATTTATTTTGTTTAAATCCGCAATATATACAAGGTACATTGCCACAACTCACGGGTGTACTAGCAACTTTTATGTTGAAATACACATAATAATCCTTAAATTCAACGTTATATTGATCCCCTCAGAAGTCATCTTTTCATACCATATTATACTTTTTTCTGAAATACGTATCTGCTTGACTGCGGAAAAAACAACAACGAGAAACCTTGGTCGTGTGAAGCTTTGTATCCATTGTACTTTTCATATTATTTACGGGGGGGGGGGGGGGGATGACCTCGCTAGTCATAAGCACCGCTACTCATAACGTGTAAGTTCCTACACATGAAGGTCCGCAATTCATTAAACAGAAAAGTGGGTCACTATTCATAAAGTAATAAGGCCATTATTCATAAAGACCGCTATTCATTCAGTAATAGCTGTCTTTATGAACATTGGCCCATATTACTAGCGAACAAAGCGCTTTATAGTGTATTATTACCCCGGTTATTGAATCCTATTATGATTCTGCACTTTCTCCACTCCACAAGGGAGCATTCCAGTATGGCTGCCATATTATAGGGTCACATACTATTCCATTCACAGTGACATTCACATCCTACCAGGTACCCATTTAAAACCTGGATGGAGAGTGGCAAATGCAGATTAATGTCTTACCAAAGGACATTAGTTGAACCGCGAACCATGTGATCCACAGTCCGGTTACATATCCACTAGACCACGACACCTCGTATGATAATCTAGCCCCCATTTCGTACATTTCCAGTCATCGCCTCACCTGGTTTGTGGTATCCAATGGCTGCTTGGAATGTCTTTGTCACTGTAGAAAACCTGCACCTTTGATGGTGGACAATTCCGTAAGCACAACGGTACACTATTGTCATGGTTTACGTGGTGTGTATTAAAACTATATTGTCAGGCCTTATGACTTCAAAAATGGTCAAAACAGGCAATGGAAGCCAATGGGAAATGAACAACACATAATGAATTTCCATAATCAATGTTTAGGGAGAAAGAAAATTAAAAAACAAAATCCATTCTCTGGTTCTACTCAACTCTATGGCCCCGTATGATTTGCCACATTTGCCGATATTACACACACATGTGTTCGTTTTCTCTTTTTGAGAAATGTTTAACGAAATGACAATTTTAAGCCTTTCAGCTTTATACTATAATCCTTTATGTGCCATAAAAATGATCTCCCTGTGCCATATCGTCTTTGTCTTGTCATATATTTCAGGAAGGCTTATGGTTGCTTAAATGTTTCCCGCATAAAACCTTTACAGGAATGGCTATTCAATACTGAAAATGGGTTATTTCACATAGATTTTTTGTTTCTTAAAGGAATCTTTTATTTTTTTTCTCCTACGCCAATCGGCACGGTGTGCAAACGAACGATTGTGTCAATTGTCGCAAGTAGCAAATGAAACACTGAAACCAAATCAAACTGAAATTAAGATATCGTTTTTACTATACAAAATCAACCTAAGCAATGCTAACATACAATTATATTTAATGTTTCCTTGTTTCTACCAAGTTGCAAGCCGGTGTATTTTTTCACCAATTCTATGCAGACATGCCAACTAGTACGAATTCCTCACCCAGTTTCGCTCATATTACACTTGATAACGGGGTACCAACATTTATGGATGTCTGGAATTAATTTGGAACACAACATTACCATAATGCGTCGCACCTGTCTCCTCGAACAACCTTTTGTTATCCACTGGCATTAACTATTTATGGCTCTGGGTTACAAGAACTGTTCTAAATTTTTGCCTGTGATACACAATGCCATACCCCCTTATCAACCGTAAAAGGTGAGGAATACGATTTTAGGTTGGCAGCACTGTCTATGTGATAAATGCAACCAACCGCCTTTGTCTAGGTCAATTGACCTCATATATTACAGTCAAACGATTCACCTGATTTGTGGTATTCGACGAATAGTTGACATGTGCTGTGTATCAAACGTGTAGATTTAAATTACCGTAAGAACAACTGACCACTTTTTTCATACTGATAGCACTGGTACGTTTATTGAGATCTTATTAGTTGTGTTCACTGTATCTTATTTCAAGCAACGTAAGTTTTGAGCGTATACGCCAACTGCCATCTGCCATGTTCTTCTGTGTCCATTTCCATTGGTTCGATCATTTTCTCCCCTTTCCAATAGACCGGTTTACTAATTTTATGTATACTTCTTGAACAAAAGTTTCTCTTGACGACTAAAAAGCTTGCCAGAGAATTTCCCGACATAGCAGCATATAATGTATGTAAAATGGATTCCATCCATAGAGATGCCATTATGCATGTCAGGTGCACTTAATAGTTGGTAACTAAAGATTTTGGAGAGGAACACGCATAAATTTAAATACATTAGTAAACAGGTCTATTAATTTATGATTGTCCTATGCTAGTATTTAGTGCACTATATTAGATGGTTGTTTGTATTATATACAAGATTACAAGTCATGTTAACCATAATTGTGATATATAATTTAAATTTTATTAAATGAATCTCCTTTTTAAAATTCTCAGCTTTATTGTGCTGTCAAATTTTGAAAAAAAAAGGATTACAAATATATTTTCTTTCAGGAAAAAAGCCCCCCCCCCCCAAAAAAAAAAAAAAAAAAAAAAAAAGCAACCCCCCAAAGAACATCATAATAAAAACTGTGGCTTATACACCTTTATTGAATATTACTCCTGATAACGGACAGTCAACCTGTCCGAAACGTCGAGTCTTCTCCACTCTCATCCATCTCATCTGGTTTGTAGTCCTTTTCAGGACTTCACACTTTCAAGAAAGATTACCTGCACATTATTTTACTTTCTATCTCGCCTTTCCATTTCTTCTCCTCTCAACTTTCTTCTAACAGTTCTTTGCAGGACTAACCACATGGTGAAACGTATTGAATATTGTAGCAAAGGTTCAAATTATTTGATTTACACTTTTGCTTCCGCTTAGAATAAAACACTCCGGAATATGTTTAGGTGTTTAATTTTGGAAAGAACTTAAGCGTTTTAAATGGACCATCGTGAGCTCCTTCTTGTCAGGTATGTTTATTTTTTTTTATTTATTTTTTTTTTTTTGGGGGGGGGGGGCGGGTTCGGAGAGGGAGGGGGTATACAAAAGCGCTTTTTGTCTGTGAGGTGAGTCACATGCAGCAAGAATCAAGAAACGATTCTACCAGTACATTCCTTTAAAAATATGTTGTAACATAATTATTTGCTAATGTTGAAGGGCTATTTAAATATCTTCGCTGTAATATTCTGAGTATATTTCTTGAATTTTAATGCAAAAATATCATAATCTATGCATATTAATGTTGTGTAGGGTTATGTCGAAAAATACCTTTACACCACCTCATTTTTATTAAAGTTGCGACAACTTAAGGAGATTAGAGTATTAAGATTGGTAGAAAAAAAAATATTGCCATATTCTGATTTATATTCTACATTTTTATGATTTATTATGATTATTGCATTAGCACCTCACTAATGTTATAAACAAGTAATTTTTATAGTTGATATAGTAAACCAAAGTCTGTGTTTTAATTTTGTTTTTCATTCCAAGCAAAAAACCCAGAATCTTTAATAGTATTATTTTTAAATGTTCTTTTCACAAATCCATCCAACCGTCGTAGTTCAGATGTGCTAGTTTCATATTTCATTCAAATGCCTCAACTGGTTTATGGTATTCGACAAAGAATTGATATTTATTTCGCAGTAAACGCATAGATTCGGGAGTTCAAAGACCGTAAGATCAATACACCATTCATGTCACATGATCGTGCTGGGATATTTAAAGAGATCTTACATGTTGTGCTCCCCATATCGAAGTTAAAGGGTGTTTATTTAGCGAATACCACCAAAAATGCAGAATGTCGCGCAATCTCCTATCGGCTATCTTGTTCTCATTTTGTAAAAACCCCTTTTTATTCTATTTCTAATTTGCCCTTTCGTGTACGTTTAAACTTGTATCCTTGTGGATCATGAAATTTACATAATTGCCAATCTCAAAGGCCCTCTTTACGTCTTGCAAGAAATGTGTACGTCATTTTAATCATGATTTTGATATTCATTTGATTTTAGATTTTCGATTAAACAAATTCCACTCATCATGTGTTATATTTAGTTCATTCTACAGTATCATTATTTCTGTAATAATAATGAATAGGATTAAAAGGAAAAAATGTAACTTTACAGAATAAAGAGTAGTAATGTTAATCTATTCATGTTTTTGTCTTGTAAGGTAAACCACGTTCGCGCGGGAATTATTTCGCCATTGCGTGTGTGTGTTGGGGGGTTCTTTTACCAAAATGCATCAACCGAAAGAAGAAAAACAAAAAACAAAAAAACCTTTGATTGTGACAAAAAATGAACTTTCACTTGATATTATTTGATGCGTTAAATTCTAATTTTTGCAATACTGCAATTAGTGCCCCTGTAGAATCAACCGTACTATACCCCCTTTGTAAACTTCTATTTTAATGATGATTGCACGCTTTTAAATTTGTAGTTGTTTGGCCAAAGGTCTCACCTAGTTTTTGGTATCCGATGAATATATATATTTTTTTTAAATTTTGTTGTTTAGGTGTATAGATTCGGAAGCATCAAACCCGTAATAACAATCGAACACCTGTGTCATGTTGTACTCGCTGTTATATTCGAAGGCATTGCACCAATAATGTACCCCGTATTCAATGTGACGATAAATGTCTATCTTTAAGCGCAAAGATATGACAATATACGTCATTTAAACTGTCGCCTGGAAGCCTAACTTCGAATCCTGCTGTATGTCAAACCATCTTTCAAAAGAAAATGCTAAATAACGGTTTACTGAAGAAAACAAAACTCTTATTTCCTTGTTTCTGAGTAGCACACATTTTTTTATATACAAGACAATAGTTCATGGATTGGTCATGATTCGTTGATTGCGAAAAAAAAAACAATATCTTATATCTTATTACTACAAACGTACCAAATTAACGCGTCAATAAAGTGTTTGGTCATAAGATTTCCATTCAAACGCCTAACCTGGTTTGTGGTAACCGACGAAAATTTGTTATTTTTGGTTCAGTTCAAGTGTAATTTCGGAGGTGTTAAAACCGTAAGAACAATCGAAGACTTTTGTCATGTCGAACGCGCTGGTATATTCATAGACATCTCACCAATAATTGCTCAGTGTATTCAATTTAATGATTTTGCTATCATGTGTTTGGCTTTAGGCAGTGTATATTGAATTTGAAAGTGCAGTTCATTTCAAATGCCGTCTGCTAGCTTGACTCATTAACCATAATCAATAATAAACATTACTGCTTAGTTTTATGGTGCTAAACGGCAAAATAAATACACAAATAATAAAAAAAATTATATTTATTGACCATTTGCGCATATCATGTTGTACAATTCTAAAAATAGAACTGGCATATGTCTATTTTTTTTGATATGCCTAGTGAAATATTGAGATATTTCAGATTTAATTTCGTGAGTGGGCCTATGTTATGCAAAGTGTCATCGTATGCCCCCCCCCCCAAAAAAAAAAATGAATATACAATGATAAAGTGATAGAGAATTAAAACAAACGTACCCTCGCTTGGTTCAGGGCAGGATATGTCTGGTCCACTCCACAATCCGTTGCTGTTACACTGAAGGTTATAACGAGCGCTGCTGGCGACACAGGTTACTGCTACGTTGTCACCATAGTTGTAATTCATTCGGAACACTTCGATGGTGGAATGTCTGGGAAGTGCAGGTGAACTGCACTGAGGGGAAGCTGTTTGCAAAATGTGACAAAATAATAAAATGAAGGGTTAATGCAACAAGGACATCTATAATATCACTACACGGGGTAAAAAACAAAATTTATATTTCCAAGCAGACTTTGATGGTCTCTACGACATCTCTACCATAGACATTGGGGATCGAGAAGAGTTTCTCTTCAAGTATGGTTGGTCGGGAAGCGACACTGTGTCATGCATTCATGGACATACCAAATGTTCTCTTTACAAATGCAGATTTCCTGCCAGTGTCATCACTGCATTCACAAGTAGCACTTCAACTGACTCCGAGATTCGATCAGCTGGATTAACTGCAATGCAAATCACATATGGCTTTGAGGGTACTCCCCTAGAACAGTCTCGCTATATGAAGTTCAAGAAGCAAGCAGCCAAGGGCAAAATTGATCCTGACAGGCTCCCACCAACGGATGATGCAACAGCTCAACATTCCTTTCGCGTACATCTTCAAGTTGCTGTGTGGAATCATGTGGACACCTCTATTCTTGATCCCAAAGGAAGAGGATGGGAACTGGATTCCAACAGAAAGCTAAGACCGAAGATGTTGTCTGGTAGTATTGCCCCAGACAACCATCTAAAAGGAATTTGCTGCAACTGCAAAGAAGGGGAGAGACAATGTCAAAAGCTGGTATGTCATGTGTATCTGCATGTGGGGTGTGCTCTGGACATTGCTCCAATGGAACAGAACCCATAGATGATGAAGTTGGAAGTGATGAAGAGGAAGCAGGCTAAGTAACGTTGATTTTTATTGTGTTGTCAATAGTTACTAGAAGTTAGAAGCCCAGGTTGTATGCTGCGAGCAGTGTTCTTCAAATTGTTGATAATTATGCAAGGTCCTACTGCCAATCGGTAAACTCTGTTAAATAGACCTGCTCAGGCTGGATCGGCAAAGGATATTTTTTTACATTCTAATATTACTTGTGCAAGAACTCAGAGCAATGTCGATCAAGGTAGACTTGGGAGGTTGTCCCTATTTACCCATGCCGAGCTAGCCTGCCAGGCCAACGTTATCTTGATCAGGATCGAATGAGTTAAAAGATTGGTAAAGAATTATTTTAGGATTATGAATACCTAGGATTATGGACACAATATATTTTATACTAATAAGCTGTACGAAATGCCGGCTCAATTTAAGTTTCGTGATTAACACAGGGGACAATGACCTTTGACCCAAAGACAAGGAACTTCACCTCCTCATCTGCTTTTGGAATAACCAATTTTTCCCGTTGTTGCCAGAACAATTAGGAACGAGTAGGAATTAGCCACGTTGATTTCTCTGCTCACACTTGAAACAGTAGCATAATTTTCTTAATACCAGGCTGATATATGATAAAACAGCAATTTTGACCTTTTACCCTCTTTGACCTTAGCTTTAGAGGTCAAGACTTTAATCTAATAGTTATTACTCTAAATTATTTTCTTTCGTATCCTGAGCATTTCGATACCGAAATTAGGTACACGTTTATACCATATTTCTTTCCTGAAATACCATTTTTAGTGATTTTGTGAAAAAGGTCATTGACCTTTGACCTCAATTTTGGAGGTCAAGATTTGATTTGTATAGTCAGTAATTGCTCTACATCATTTTCTTTCCTAGGTCTAAGCATTTTGACACCAGAATCAAGCATATACCACTTTCCTTTCCCGAAATACCATTTTTAGTGATTTTGAAAAAGGTCATTGACCTTTGACCTAAATTTTGGAGGTCAAGATTTAATTTTTATAGTCAGAAATTACTCTACATCATTTTCTTTCCTAGTTCTAAGCATTTTGACACCAGAATCATGCAGATACCATATTCCATTCTTGAAATACCACTTTTAGTGTTTTAGTGTTTTTGAAAAAGGTCATTGACCTTTGACCTTGAATAAAAAAAGTTCCCCAACCTCTATCACTCCTTCCTTTTTTTTTGTAGTTGTCCAAACCCATACCTACCCAAATCAGTTGAAATTAGCTTCCACGTAATATCTTATTTAAACAAAACAAATAAAAAACAAAAACAAACAAAAAACGACACTGTTTTTCAATGAACCTTTTTGTTTAGCTCTCCCTTAAAATATGTACGGTAAAGTAAATTCAAAAAAATAATAAAAAACAACAACATTGCAATCAGCACCTTCTTACAATATAAACAACAATACAAATAATGAAAGAAAAAGGGGAAAAACACAAAAACGCACCCTCGCTTGGTTCAGGACATGATACTTCTGGTCCACTCCACAATCCTTTGTTGTTACACTGAAGGGTAAAACGAGCGTTGCTTGTGTCACATGCTACAACAAGGTTGTTACCATAGTTGTAAGTCATTTGGAAAGCTTCAATGGAGGAATGTCTGGGAATAGCTGGGGCGCTACATTGAGGTGAAGCTGAGTGAACAAAAAGTGTAACAAAGTAGTTCAATAAAGCGAACAGGATTATGCAACAAAACAATTCATTGGTGTGAATCCAGGCTCGAGAAAATAGCTTTAGTAGCAGTAGTACTATTAATATTTGTGAAAGTAGTGGTAGAAGTAGAAATTGAAGCAGTAGAAATTCCAGCCGAGAAACATGAAATGAATAACAATCAGTAAAACATGATGTGATGGATACCGCAAATATTCACACAAAAATTAAATAGCTACAATAACAACATATTTTTAAAAATCCATTGAACTGTTTATTATACTAGTCCTATTCAGAATTAAAAACGAGGAATAAATTATGACATACTGGCAATTGGTTCTGGACAGGATACGTCTGGTCCATTCCACAATCCTCGTGTATGACACTGAAGGGTAAACCGCTCGGTGCTTGTGTCGCACATGACAGTCAACCTTTCACCGTAGTTGTAATTCAGGCGTAAACCTGCTACAGTCGCATATTTGGGAATATATGGAGCGCTGCATTTTATCGGTGCTGTAAAAGAGGGCAGATGATAGACAGATGGGTTAAGCCTCGTGTTAAAAAAGGATAATAATAATAATAAATGAACATCAATGCATATATATATATATATATATATATATACATATGTATATCACAGTAAATTCACGTATTCAAGTATTCACAAATTTAAAAAAAATATATATAAACAGTGACTGCAACTGGTGACAATAGACTGTATGCTAATAATGGTTAAGAAAAGTAAATCGTCTACAGTTTCAAGGGTAATCCAGTCACATTTTAGTTAGGATTTATTATTAAAGGGGAATTAACCTCAAAATATAAATGTGCTTATGTTCAAAGATGCAATCTATTCCTTTTTACGTAATTTTCCATTAAAATATACGAGATGGGTATAAATCAAGATTTTCTGAGCAAGATTTATCATCTGCTAGCGATACCCGGGGGCTGCCATTTTCTTGATGTGTACATAAAGATATTTTTAATCCGAATGCAAAATTGTCTTTCTTCATGATACAAAATTCCATTTGAGATTTAAAATATTTAACAGATATATACATATTCTAAAAACGAAAATGTGTTTTATATTTCTTTAAAAATTACGATTTTACTAAATATAAATCTATTTTCTTGATACTATGACGAACACGACGGAGCGAATTAATTCAAATTTATGGATGATGACTTTCCCGAGCGTCAATAGTGACAAACTATGCATTCAGCTGCTTTGAGATAATGGACTTCAAAAGTCAAAATGCGCGTTGTATAAATTATGTTCTGCTCTACCAGGCAAGACCAAGAAGTCGATTACTAGTTAAAAAAAACAGAGAATTTAAAAAGAAATCTATAAATTTCAAATTTTAAAATATATGTATACACCTGTTATGTATATTCCATCATATATGGGATTTTTTTTTTATAACGAAGAGAGGCAATTTAGCTCGTGGATTAAAAATATCTTCCTGACCGGAACGGTTTCCAATGGTTCATGTACAACTCCATGTCATCAAGAAAATGGCAGCCCCCCCCCCCCCCCCCCCATGAAGTGTTAGCAGATGATACCGTGAGCTAGAATGTCTTGATTTAAACCATTTTCTGATATTTTATTTCTAAAGTGATACAGGTCAATGATTAAGAATCTATTACACCTTGAACATAAGTACATTTATATGCTAGTGTTAATTCTCCTTTAAGTTAGGTTTAGTGTAAGAGTGAGGGTTATGTTTACTGTTAAGTCAACTGTAGGGAGTCTACCTTGGCGTAATTGTTGCAGAATCATAATATGTCGCATAATCCTAATGCGAAATAAAGATTATTGTTAACCTTCGATCGGCCGTAAGTAACAAACACAAAATAATAAAACATGAACATGTGAGCAAAAGCCTATGCTAGATATTAACGTAGGTTTTGATATGTGTCGATATAAGAGTCTCAGCAGTTTGAGATCACATTCATTCAGAAGCTTAGTTGAAATGGGGTCAAGCTCACATGATGTTACAGATTGGTTGCAAATTGGTGACTCAATTTGCGCTGACGTAGTATCTGCGAGTGTGGCATTTACTAGACAGTGGTGTTAGTGGAACAACTTGGCTACAGAGATCTCTGCGATTACTGTCAATCTTGGCATCTTAGGGCTTGCCGAAGATGGATGCTAATGATTTGTTGCTTGCTTTTATAGAAAGTGGAGATACCTGTTTTGCGATTCAGGAGTATTATCATCTTGGAACAATTTCTTAGAATCATTACCGCAGTCACCTACTTATTGCCGGTAGTAGGCACGTTAAGATTTGCGGGAAAGAGAGCTATTTTACAAAACATGTTTGTTTCTATATTTTTGTTTATACGCAAGCTCGATACAAGATCTAGAGACAAGCGCACATAACTTACCTATAGAAACGTTAAGATATAACAGACCAGAAAAAAGCCCCCTCACGAGTATGTGAAGTTTGCAATATAAATTTAGTAAGAGAAGAATTTCATATAGTTATGAAATGTGAAAAATATAAAGTTTTGCGATCAGATTTTCGTGAAAAAAATTAACAATTTGGAAGAAAACTTTAAAAAACCCGGAATGCCAAGGAAAGTTCATGAACATAATGAAATTAGACAATGACTAAAAAATAGAAATCTTTTCTTCGGTTATCAAATACCTAACTGCATTGAGAGGTAACTTTTAAAATAAAATTTAAGAAATAAAACACTATACAATACAATGTATTGATGCATTAGTATGTAACCCTATTATCCCCTTTACATTCCAATTTTTCTTTCTTCACGAATTTGACCTATTGTATTATGTTATATTGTTCTTTACCAGTACTATCTACTACAATGATCCCATTTATAGATTGACAAAGCAAAATCATGAAATTACTGTCTTTGTCTTGCACTAATGACGTAGCTTCATTTAATGTATATTATTATCTCATGTAGTTTAGATCAAACTTGTTACTATTGCCTTTCCTGTACTTACTTAACATTTTTGTACTATGATCTATGAGCTATTTTGTTATGCTCTGTTACCTTCTCTGTATCTACATTTTCTGAAAATACCTCATCTTTTGTCATAGGAAACCATATTTTATATAGATCTATTCTAGTCATATCCTAAATTCTTATGAATTCACTGCCCATATTTTGCATTGTATTATTTATGGATTTACCCTCCATTTCACATATTTATGCTATACTTCTGTTATACAACCAAAATAAATATTTTGCATGAAATTGCAGAGTAATTGCCTGGAGCAATTCGCAGATCTGATATCAGACTGCCTTGACAGAAAACGTAAGTAGGAGTGGGATGAGTATATGGTAATAGGTGAGTAGGAGTGGAGTTCAGCACCAATGGCAGGATATGTAATGAAAACTTGACATCTTACCTTCCATAGGTTCCGGACAAGAAACGACTTGTCCTCTCCATCTGCCTTTCGTATGACACTGAAGAGAAAACTGAGCAGTGCTATTGTCACATGTCACAGTAATGCTATCACCATAGTTGTAGTTCAGCTGGAGATCTTGAATTGACGCATATTTTGGAACGTAAGGAGTGCTGCACTTCTCTGGAGCTGTTATGATTAGTCATGGTAAGAATGGAAATACTTAAAAAGGGCAATCGAACCTTGTTTTTAAGTTGATTTGTGTGAAAGCAGAAAAATAAGAAAAACAAAACAAAACAAGAAGGTGAAAGATTGAACGAAATGAGACAAGGACTAAGAAAGTTACGGATGTTTGAAAAAGGTGATCACTGCATCTATGCGAATCTCAAATTGTCAATTTTGTGAGTCGATTATGACTTACTTGCGGACAACTGTCCCATTTGTCGCACACAGAAATATCATTAACATGCTGTTTTCTCCAAAGTGCTTTTACGCTCGGTGCAGTACTCAAAATATTGGAGAAGCATACTCGTTATAGGTCCTCATGAAAATAAAAGATCCTTCTTTGTAAAACATTCAGACTGAGAAAAAAAAAATGAGTTATGTAGGGTGTTGGAGCAAATGGAGGCGCTATCCCAAATTACATTACAATTACATTATCTCTTTTGCCAATTTCAAATTCCAATATGTATAGTGATTGCTTCTTTCACAAAATCATAACTTTCTTATTTTTAATTTGTAAACAAATCTTTAGGCATTTTACTCCAAGTGTTAAAGATCGTATGCTCGATCTGTAATGAAAAACACAAGTCAGAAAAAATTGGAACCAGCGGGATTCGAACCTGTCATCTACTGCTTGCCGGGCAGCGACTTAACCACCAGGCTATTCTGGTTCACGTCCAAGTCCCGATGAACTAGAATCAAATACCCAAGATCCTCTTCTTTCTGACTTATTAATATTCATTTTTAACGGTCGGCCGTATCTTTAGGCATTTGTCTACGGCGGACCGTTAAAAATGAATATTAATAAGTCAGAAAGAAGAGGATCTTGGGTATTTGATTCTAGTTCATCGTGACTTGGCCGTGAACCAGAATAGCCTGGTGGTTAAGTCGCTGCCCGGCAAGCAGTAGATGACAGGTTCGAATCCCTCTGGTTCCAATTTTTTCTGACTTGTGTTTTACATTACAGATCGAGCATACGATCTTTAACACTGGGAGTAAAAATGCCTAAAGATTTGTTTACAAATTAAACATTCCTCCCCAGTCAAGCTTCTTCGTTTACTAACTTTCTTATTGTTTATCCGATTTCGTTGAAACTTTTACCAATCTGCTTCTCTGATGTATCCTCTTTCTTTCAGAACAACTTGTGTTTCCCTTTAATAATAAAGCACAAATTATTCTACTTCGAAATGTCATTGTCGCATTATGGGGTAGGTTTGAAGTAAAATGCAGAAGGGTTGAGAAGTACATACTTGAGTAGATTGGAGGAAAAAAAGACATTCGTGCACACACTCACACACACGCATATATACATACATATTCAGTATAAAAATAATTATGAGATTAAAAATGTCATTGCCATATATACATGCATTCTACTTGTTAAAATGTTGACTGATTAAGTGTGAATAAATAATTTTCAAATGTTTCGGGATAAAAAAACGTATGTCGCTGACCTTCTGTAGGCTGTGGACAAGATATTACTCTCCCAGTCCAAAAACCTTCTGAATTACATTGGAGGGTATACGACAGATCCGTGCTGGTATCACATGTCACGGTGACGCTATCGCCGAGGTTGTACGCCAGACGTATATTACCAATTGATGCATACCTTGGAACGTACGGGGCGCTGCATCGCGCAGAAGCTGTAAAGGGCAAAAGTATAGTTGCTTAGCTGACACAGAGAACATAAAGTTAGGTGGAAAATTTTAAGTTGAAACTTTTGTCAATTTATATAATTCACTAACCTGAGTGTGTGTGTTTTTTTTTTTAATAATCTACCATATTCTTGACGTTTAAACTGGTTTCCATGGATCTTACAGCTTGGTTATCTTTAATGTAAACCTCGAGTAGAGATTAAGCTTTGCCAAATTGAAATAATTGTTTCGAACCAATGGATAAAGGGCTATATAGTCATATTATCATTCGATTTCTGTCAATCCTTACAAATTATACTTTCGTAGTAGATACCAGTGCAAATGGGGGGCATACCTACGGCGGGTGGCGGACAAGACTGCATTGGACCAGTCCATAATCCAGTGGTCTCACAACGAAGGTCGAAAGGTTGAACGGTGTTATTGTCACATCTCACTGTTACCCTCTCTCCATGGTTATAGTTCAGTTGAAGGTTACCAAAGGTTGAGTATCTAGGGATGGAAGGAGCACTACATTTCGTCGGAGCAGCTATATACATAGAAACAGAGAGATAGAGAAACCTTGTCTCTAACATATCTTGCCAATGGATTATACAACTCTGGAAAAGAGAAAATATTAGACCAGTTCTATTTCGGATATATGAGTAGTGTTCAGTACATTGTCTATGGAAGTAGGAAAACGATTATCAACAGCTAATTCATGATTGATGGAATACTACTAACTACAACAATTATCCCTATGACCTTTACCCTAGGACAGTTGTCACTAGGACGAATACAGCCAGGACAAATTGTCCATGACAAAATTTCGCAGACAATTACCACCCTCCTTTTGTCCAATGAGAAAGAGTTTTTGGACCACCTAATAGACTATAAATGTTGTGAGAGGACGAATTTTAAGTGCCACTTCTCTTGGTCTGAGCACCGTGGCCTGCTCATTATTCTACTATCGCGTGTGATATAAAAATTAAAGGTATTAGAAAATTAATTTCATGAAATAAGGAAACATTAATTGCAGCCTGAATGAGCTGCTGTGAGGAGACCCAAAAATGCGACACCTTGTTGACAGCATGCCACACGGCATGGCTGCCATCATCGAATGTAGCAATTTTCAAAAAAGTGCCTCCAGAGGAGTGACATGACTTTTAAATATTCAGGCATCCTTCCTGGACAATTATCCCCAGACCACTTCTGTCAGGACATTTCCCTATACCCCTACGCCTGGATTATATCCCGCAGGACAGTTAGCATCTAGGATATTAACACTTTGTTAGTTGTTCTAAAATATCCGTTGGGGTGCTGTTAGAAGTAATTGTCCTATGGAGAAAATTGTCCGAGGGTAATTGTCCTAGGGGTAATTACCCTGTCGGTCATTGTCCGAGGGATTAGTTATTGCACGAGCTAATTATTTTTGAGTAGTATTCACCCACTCATTTTGAGTTAGGTAGTAGACATCATTCTGAAAATTCAATTACTGATATAGTCATATAGGCGTCTATAAGGATCTATAAATAAATAAGTACATTTCAAGGGCTATATATATATATATAAATAACCTTTCTTGATTTCGTCGGCCTCAAATATCATTAGAATATATCCTACTATTCAATAAAGTGTTAATACTTTGAATTTAAGAAAACAAATTGCTAGATAAAGCACAGACAAAAAAAAACAGACAAAAAACAAAACCCAAAAACAATCATCTCTTACCTACTGTAGTTGGTTCCGGGCAAGTTACAACTGGTCCACTCCAAAGCCCTTTGTTATGACATTGAAGGGCAAATGTATCAGATGTGGTATTACACGTCACAATTACCCTGTCACCGAAGTTGTAGTTAAGAAGAGGGTTTGCGACGAATGCGTGTGCAGGAATGTACGGGGCACTACAAGGTATCGAACCTGTCAGAAATATTCATAATAAAATGCAATTATTAAAATAAACTGTTCTTGTTTTTATTTTCTTGTCATGTTCAAAGAAGATTCTCTTTTTTTCTCTTTCGCAGATAAAGACTGAGCTTCATTTGCTACATATCGATAACTTTCCTCTTTTATTTTCAACGAATCAGAGCTCGATCTCATGACATGGAGAAAAGTTATCGTTGTAAGTTCACATCTTTTGCCCCTTCTCAACAAAATCATTTTAGACGTACAGTGACTTCGATTTTACAACACCATCATGTCTATTCTTTATCTCTCACAGGATCTCTTTTAAAACGCTCTCATTGCTGAATATTTATTCTCCATTAAAATACTCTGCTTAAACGTGCCTTCATTCTGTAGGACTTTTATTTTCTTTTCTTTTTTTATTCTCTCTCTCTCTAAAGGGATAAAAAATTAAATAATAATTAATAATAATAATATTGGGTATTTTTATAGCGCTCATATCCACCTCATAATAAGGTGCTCAAGGCGCTCCAACATTCTCCCGGCTCTAGCTAGGCTACCGAATTCGGTATTAACAGCATTCAAGGAATTCGTTCCTACTGGTACCCATTTAACACCTGGGTTGAGAGTGGCAAATGTAGATTAATGTCTTGCCAAATAACACTAGTGCCGTGCCGGGGTTCGAACACACAACCTTCGCATCTCCTGTCAAGTGTTTAAACCACTCGACTATACGACACCTCTACATCTTGGCCAAAAGATGAATTTCTTTGGAATAGAGTATACAACACCTTTTATTTGTTGATTTCTCATTACACCAATCAGTATCCCCCCCCCCCCCCCCCCCTCCATCAGCCTCCTGACGTATTGTTTCTTATTTTTAACACCTGGAATCTTTATGTTGCTGCCCTTTTCTTCCTATCAACATACATTCATAAAACTGTGTTTGTGTTCTGTATCAGTTTATAAAGGGACGACAAGTGAAAGACAAGCATTAGTTTAGCGTGAATATATATAATATTCATATCTTTCTTAGCAATTTTTATTTGATATATAGCTGTCAACTTGATCCTAAAGATAATTAAAGACAATATACATTTTTTTCGTCGTCGTTGTGTTCTTTATTTTAGGGGGTTGCCTTTTCTTCTTCTCCTTTTAAAAATTACCATAATATAGTGCGCATATTCATTTATGGTGAAATACAGAAGTAACCATGAACTATACTAAAACTGTCATGCAACGGTTACATAAAGATATTGGATTATATATATATATATATATATATATATATATATATATATATATATACATATACATTTATAATAATTTCATTAAAATAAATGTAATTTTCTTTAAAATGATCTAACGAGATAATCCGAAATTCAGCGTAGTGCAGTTGCTTCCAAAGTCAAACTTAATTAATGTACCAAGCATCAGATATAACTTTCTTTAGTTTAATTTGCGCTTATAATTTAATATGTTCTTACATGGAATCATATATGGTATCTTCCATGGGTGTTATTTTCCATCAACAAATAAGAATCCACTTTTGAAAATAAAAATTGGATTTAAAAACTGAGACCTTAAAATTGCCATAGCATATTTTTCAGATATATAGCTAGTTAAGGATAGTCATATATTACACACTGGAACCTTTTCTCCAACGAACTTTCTCTGAGGATTTTACCAACACTCAAAATCAGTAATTGCAGACAAAAGGCAGTGTCACTTTATTTTGAAGCAAAATTGATGTATGCCGAGTTCCTTCTTTTTTTACCGAAGACTAAAGCTTAAGAACGGTACCACCAATATGAAGATAAGTTCCACTTAGTGGCTAAACTTAAAGATTAAATTTGCAGACATTATTATATTCATGGTTAATTAAACGTCTTCTCTCGAATGTATATCAAGGTCATGAAATTAACCAATTAATAAAACCATTACAATAATAATGCTTTATGCATATCACATAATGTAATTATACCTACTTATTTTTCAGACATTTCACTCAAAATAGGTTATATACTATGCACATACATTGTAGTATATGGATGATAATTACTCCAACGTAATATAGAGGTGGAAATAAAATACCAAATCAACGAGCAGCAGTACCAAAACATTTATCAAAAATAGTGTTGAAAATACAAAAATGAAAGGAAAAAAAATCAAGCTAATATCAGACATATACATTTTCAAATGATCCTACAGTCAAAAATAATGAAATAATTATATTATAACAGCTTGTGCATTACGATTGAAATGCATGCTGTTATTATAAAAGGTAAAATACTTTTGGCGTAAAGCCTCAACACAATAAGACAGGTTTTCATATATTATTTAGCTTTGTAGCAATCCTTTTAGCTGAGCTAAGAAGGTTTTGTGAATGGTTCGACGTAGAGAGATTGTTCGTCTGCGATGTAGTTTGCGTATCCGTCAGGAATATCGGGAAGTGGACCTCGATGTTTCCTGTCTTTCGATGCAACCGATATGTAAGATCCATCTATACGCCTTTCATAAAAAATCAGAGACGGACAAAGCAATGTCAGAGATATTTACAAACGAAACAGGGAAGATGCGAACATTAGAGTGATTGGCTATAACATTGTGTTTACAGCATCAGCGAACAAGGTATATCGTTTATTTCTTATGATGTGAATGTTGCATATTGTTTCTTAACATATTCATTTTCAACTCTGAAAATATTTGTGAATAATTTCCCACTTGATTGTAACATATGACAACCATTTCATGTGTACTATTATTCCCCGGTTTATACCCTAAATGATTTAACCATAAAACTGTATACCACTCACTTTCTCACGTAGATGAACAACGCCATCATCGACATTAGAACGAAGATGCAAAGGGTAACAGCTGCTACGAGAAGACCATTGATGAAGAACTCACGACGACCAACTTCATTTTTAGGTGTGACACTGCTAACAGGGCGTTCTGAAAACAGGTAATTATTGATTAAATTTAAATTGGCATGAAAGCATCAAGAAAGTCGCTTTCATAACATGGCCATTTTAAACAGACGTATATCACGTCTTTATTAGAGATCATGCATGCTTATGTATATAAAATCAGGCCCGGCAACCCATTGGGTTAGCCGGCAGCTTATGATATCAACATAACAATATACAATGGTAGAATACAATTACAACAATATGTATACAATCTAATAATATACGCAATATCGTGAAATAGGCGCACCTCTAGGGTTTAGGATTAGGATTGGGATTAGGTTTTAGGGTTAGGATTATGGTTTAGGATTAGGGTTAAGGGTTAAAGTAGGGTTAGATTAGGGTATGGTGGGCCTATGCCACGAGTATTCCCAACATACTCTAATGCAATGCAAATACATAACATAAACGAGAAACAACGGGTAGAGAGAGAAAAAAAAAATATGTGTTTGAAGGAAGAAAAAGAAGATAAAACCATACCCATAACTCTGAACAGGATATTCAGCTATACTAACTAATTTTATTCACCAGACTGAGTAAATTCTGATATAGTGATATATTTGGGATAAATTCTATTATAATATATTTGGAATAACTCTATTATAGTAATATATTTAGAACAATTCAATTATATTAACATATTTAGACAGTTTATAAAACTTTCGCATTTCTATCAACGTGATCAAATGAATTAAACTCTCTTGTATAAAACAAGCATTCATTTAGAATTGATTAGCTAATTATAATTACTAGGTAATTCTGTTATAATTCTGTTATAACATGGCCATTTCAAACAACACATAGTATATAAGATGTTTTGTCATTCGTTTTTGGTACTTATTCCACTGTATTTTGTATTTTCCCTTGTCATTGTTCGTTATAAAATTGTTCGTCTGGTAGCTTTGGTATTCACATGTGGCTGGTAATCTTTTATACTTTTGTGGTGGAGGGTCACATTTAGAGTAACAGAGTTTGTAAAGTAAGACTTTTTACATTCATCATGTATGAATGGAAAACAAAATAATTGCGTTCTATGTTAATGGATGATCGGACACGTACCAGGTGGTGAAATTAAACAATAAATGGCCCTGCCACGCCAGAGGCCATCCTTCTGACACTCCCAAACGAACCAATCAGAGCCGTCGTCACAAGTCACGTTTACTTCGTCACCAATCTTGTATCGCGGTTTGAGATTCACGGCAGATGAGCCGGCTGGGATGAATGGTTGGTTACATTCTGGTTAATTAATGCAGGATAAGAAAAGATAAATATATGATTAATATGAACGAAGTATCACTGACATCATCAATGAATAATTGCCAAATATGTTGCTTAAAAAAATGCATCACCTAGCAGTCAGGATAATGCGACAGTGTCCTTTACTTACTTTAAAATAGTAAATCTTTTTTTGAAAAGACTTACGCTTTACATTTACATAGTAAAGTGAATGCGATGTGTGATTAAAAAGTGATAGTGCTATTTGTCTTTAACAATAATGTATACAGTGACATCATTCTGAGAAGTAGATCATACCTATTACAGGTTGAGGGCACTCTATCCTAGGTCCACTCCACATTCTGTTCTGACATTCCAACAAGAATGATTCTGAACCTGCATTACATGTTAAGTTCACAGTATCTCCTGGCTTGTATGTAAACCTGAAGTTCTCAATACTTGAACCAGGTGGCACAAATGGGGTATTACAATCGTAAAAACCTAATAACAAGCAATAAGAGGGAGACAATGGTTTAATGCTATCAAGAAAAATTATTCAAGAAACCATACTAATCATGCCCGTCAAGCAGTCTTTCTCTTCTAGTTCTGACTCGTATATTTTAATGAATGCATAACTGTTCTGAAAGCAACAACACGTTATTCTTAACAATAATTTATCTCTAAAACAGATCGGTTTGTTAATGTTAATTTAACAATAAATAATGCCAAAAGAGACCACACGGGAAATACGAACACGAACAAATCTTTAGTGCCTTTCTCATTTTAATATCAGAAGAGAGACCTATCGAGAACCAAGTCATTTTGAACTATTTAGAAATTATTTCCTAAACTCTTTTCGAATGAAAATGATAGTGTAGATTTCAATAATTACTTTAATTTATGCCCTATTCAGAATGGAATTTTCAATTTTCAAACCAAAGCTAACCTCTAAAAGTCGGGAAATTCTGGTCAGTCGGGACAGTCCGTGAGATCGGTTCTGGGCAAGATACGACTGGTCCACTCCACAGTCCTTTATTATGACACTGAAGAGTAAATGTGGCGTTGTTCGTATCACATGTCACAGTCACTCTGTCTCCATAGTTGTAGTTCAAACGAGGGTGGGGAATCGTAGAATGTTCCGGGATGTATGGAGCACTGCAAGGTGTCGAACCTTTACAAAGTAAAGAGTTTAAATATGATTATATTTATATAATAAGTTAACTCGTTTAAAGTAAAATACTAATATAAAAAGTAGCGTCGACGCAAAAAAAAAATCGAAATTGCGTTTATAAAGTCAGAAGTTTGATCCCTGACAGGTTTTTTTTCTTTTTGTTTTTAAACCAACCCTGTGAGCTCCATTAAAAGCCATGCTGCCCCATAAATTGCGGATTGGCATTCAATTCCAACGAACACTAATTAAAAATCATGATCACTTTAAGTCCCCAAAAGTAGGAACAATGTATAGAGAATTGAGAGAAAAAAAAATAATTGAAATTTAAAGTTAATGATAATTATTTATACAGCAAGGCCAATGTAATCGATCCCGTTACTTTAAAGGGATACACCACCAGGCGGTCGTTTGGAAAGAAAAAAATGCGTAAGCCTCATTCACTCGTACACAAAGTTTGTGCGCCAAACGCGTCCGTTGGACTACTGGGATTAAATTTCGAACTGCACGAAGCCGACCGAATCTCGCATGAGAGCTCGAGCTTAGGCGGAGCATGCATGTTGTGCGGCGACCAGTCTATCCGGAGTTTGCGCCCCGCGGGGCAACGGCATGACCAAGTAACGATCACTGTGCTCTCTCGCGGAATAAAAACGTCCACAATCTGCGGTTGAGTATCCCTTTAATGAACTGAATTACAATACACACAATGTTGAAACTCGGAATGATACGACCACCAACTCCAGTTTAGCGCGTGGGACTTCACCATTTATGAGTGACAATAATGCTTTCACCACCCTCTTTAAGTAACCATTTCCCTACACAATTTAGCCGCGTATATAAAACAAAATATGTGATAATTAAAATGTATAAGAGCATACTTTGCGTCGATTAATAAACCAATGCATTCATCTGAAGTACAAGCCAGATACAGTAAGACTAACTATTTGCAACCTTTAAATACTAGTGGACTAATGTGACCCTTATACATCTGTTGCAATTCGTCCGGGTGTGCCTACCATATACTCTATTTTTGGCAATAATAAAGTAAATCTTAGCGCGACACGAAATATGCGACAGAATATGCCGCTTAGGTTCTTTACATAGATACATAATGTTATGTATCTGGATTATTTCTTTGTTAATATATAAGAAATAAATAATGGAATTATTCAAGCAAAATAATAACTTGCACTTACTTTGTTCTAAAAACTCTTGGCAAATTTCACAAGCTTCTCATGACGACGTGAATTCGATGGCGACACCTATCTTAAGCGGACACGATAATGCCGAGTTGGTGGACGTATGCAAACCATGCTACTCGAAAAATAATATTACTAATTTAATTACTTTATACATATGTCAGACATCTCACCTAATTAATATTTGAATGATAATAGCAAATAAAAGAATAAAACTATGCAAAAAGTTGTGTACGTGCCCTTTTTTTGATCATTTTTGTAAAACCATACGACTCGATTAACAAATTGGTTAACACTTCTAAATAAGGTTCTGCTTTAATTGAAAGAGAAATATGTTATAAAATTGGTTCATGGCATAAAATATAATGAAGTAAATTTTAAACAACCATCCCCCTCTTTTTCATTCTTTTTTTTTCCCCAATGACCAAGGGGACGGGTGAAATTGTCAAACTACAGTTTTGAAACTTAGGGGTTCCAACAGAATATCATGATTTGCCAACGACCCCGAAATCAGCATGAGATGATCATGTTATACATATAACAAGAGGGGAAAAGTAGAAAATGAATATTACCAAAATACCAGACACAAATTTGAATAAAATAAAATTATGTCACGCAGTCCACCTCTATCGTCTGCTAGCCATTCGATTGCAAACAGGCCTTGATTGAAATTTACATCAACATAATTACAAGTGGAATTGTAGGTATGTGAATTCATGTTACACTTTGACCTGACAAATTCCATTTAAATGTTTGTATATTGTTTTATAGCTGAAATTAAAATTGATGTCTGGAAGGGGGGGGGGGGGGGGGGGGGTGCGACAAAAATAAAATTTGCCAGACCTCCAAAAATCAGTGGGGGGGGGGGGGGGGTTATGGGGGTCCAGTTTCCCCCATAATTCTCTAACAAGCAAAAAAAATGCTAGCTCCTACTTCCTTTTCTTATAAAACCCTTATTTTTCACATTGATTACTCCAATGAACTTGTCAATTAAACACCCCGATCTTTCCTAAATGGAACTTATTGTCTTAATGTGCGTGTTCTAATAAAATGGTCATTGTTTGAACAGAGAGGAAATGAGAGTTTTGACTTAAGAAAAGTGAGATTTTTTAATAATTTATTTTGTTCCTTTAGAGGAATAAAAGCAAAAATACATTTGATGTATTCATTGAAAGGATATATAAGGGAATATATTTTAGGTAAAAATTAATTGTATATGATGAAGAGCAAGTACGATAACATGGTAATAAAGGTGCATGAAGGGTCAGGTCTGAGTATACTTTTTTGGGCTGGCCATACAAGGAAAGGGGATGTACAGAATAAGTGGAACGGTATTAAGGGTTAATTGCCGTGAGCGTCGTTTTTATTGATGGTATGACGACTGGGACATTGGAAAAAATAACCCTGCTAGTATAAGTAAGACTACGACAACCTGCTTCATTAATATTCACAAAGACGTAGTGTATCCAGAGTGAATCTGTTTTGGGCTAAAAATAAAATAAAGTGAAAAGGGGATACAGCAAGAGAAAATGCAGAGAAGGAGAGAGCGGGTGGGGTGGAAATCTATCTACTTCGCATATCATAGGGTACTAGTAAATTTACGAACTGATCGTATTGTGATATTATGATCATGGTGCTAAATGTTCAATATTCCCTTTCATTGCTAGCATTTCGCTGTCAGTAAGGTGATGATGATTTCAATTACTTATTAAATAAAAGTCAGTCAATCGCCTCACCTGGTTTATGGCATCTAACCTATAACTTGGTATATGTATGACGCTGTATTGTACGTGCAGATTTGGAGGCGCAGTAACTTTTTTTGAGACGTACAGACAACACGCCATTGTAGTAATTATTGGAATTTTCTAAAAAACTCATGTAAAGTTAATATTCAACTCTTGAAAGTTCAAGGAAATTACTTGCTCTTGACTTTTGCAAAGTGAATTTAAATTCCACGCAGTTAACACCGTGACTTTTGATACTTCCTGTGTATGTCGTGCGCTCAAAAATAAAAGTAACATCAGTGCGAATATCCTAAATCATAATGTGGACTCAGATCGTACAAAAAGCTGGGAAGAAAATATGTAAAATTCGACGTTAGAGAACAGGGATAGAACATGGGTCAATAAGATCCAAACACTTGTAATGCAAGGGTAGTATGGGAACATGCTATACGAACAAGGTGCAGATTTATCATGGAGTAGTATTATTTAGTATCTCCCAAGAAGAGTTTTGAGTTTTGCTGTCAGGGCCTTACGAGATGTACCACATACATTCCGAAATCTCAAAAGAAGCGCTTAACAGGTAAATGTGATGTTTGCAACAATACGCAAACTCTACTCCATGTCCTAAAAGCATTGCTAAACAATGTTAACACAAGGCTGTTACACACGGAGCCGTGGTATTATATTATCATACATGTGGCAGATAGTGCAAATATTTGGGAGTGTCACGCGGGAAAATTTGTGTAAAAGTAGATAGGGGAACTACCCCCATGAGCATTTTGCCGACATCGTATCATCCCGTCATGGTCCTCATGAAATAGAAATCTCTATATTCGAATTGACTGTCCCATTCGAGACTGACCTGATGAATCACAACAGGTGCAAGGTAACAAAAATACACAACCTTGGTTAACTAGCTCAGACACCCTGGATAGAAATGTACTCTATGGTGTGTAGAAATCTGATCAAAATGATACATTTCCGAAGAGAATAAAGTACCATCAAAAGACTTATTTAAATTGGTAGTTGCGAGTAAACTATTCCACGATGCATGTCAAACGCTGAGCCGACTTGCATTAGTAACATCACACTTTATTTTCATCAAAATCTCAGGAACGAACCACAATGGACTGGTCCTGGGTAAATATATGTCCCTAACTCCCAAGAGTTAAAAAAGTTGGCCCCACCCCCTTCATTTTATAAATTCATTTATTTCTGTCCTCCTATCCATGTGGCAAAACAAGTACAACACATTACAAAATTGACTTGCTTTTAACCGTGTAAAATAATAATATACGTTTTATATTACATGTATCTTGTGGTTTTCCTGTACACCCTTCCAATGGCACATTTGTATTTTGAATTACACTGTGCCTTGACCTGGGTTTAAATATTCACTTCTTTGTTTGCATTGTTATCACTGTAATTTTGAATAAAGATCATAAATTTACAATATAATATCAGTGATATTACAATCCACGGTGACTATGTTAAGAAGAATAACAAATAATGATAAATACATGTATATATATAATATATATTTCGACCTGAAAATAGATCGAAACGGAAAGGGCATGCTTTGCTACCAAAGACTTGGCAGGATGAAAAAGATGGAGGCAGGGGCAGAGAAAGAGAGAGAACAAGTATGCCCAAAGAAATAGTACAGGAGGTTTGCTGTGATTTAATTTTAATTCATGTTTTATTTCATTTAGCAATTTTCCCATTTTCGTTTCGTTTTTCTTCTCATTATCAATAAACTCACCTGGTTTGTGGCATCTGACATGCTTGGAGTTTGTATGACCATGTAGTAAACGTGCAGCTTTGGGACTGCTGAATACTGTATTCGCTAAAGCATAGTTTGTCATACTGCGCGCGTTGCTAAATTTTGTGTGTTTATTAATATTCCTCTCTTCCGAAGCAAAATATATTAAGGATACAAATCGATAATACAGTTAGTGCGGGTTGATAATGATTAGCAACGCTTCCAAATTACATCGTTACTATGCACGTGGAACCATATTTCGTACGCCCTCGTAAGTGTGCAAAGTATTGACTTTGGATACTTATAGATAGTGATCTTCCTATTTTCTTAATTTTATTAATGACACTTTTTGACACACATCTGCTGGGTCATGGGTAGCATCATCCTAAATGGAAGCAAGGTCTGCCGTCTTCTCCGTCGTTCCTCCATGCAGCAAGGACACCTTCTTCAAATAAGCAACCATCTTCATGACAGTTGCCATTAAACATGTCGATTGAGTGACATCGGCATCCATTCACAATGCTAGATTTTACTTGAGATAGACTCTGTGGAGTTATCAGTGTACCCATGCATTTCAAGAGGACAGTTTTCTGTAAAGTGAAGTCCTCGGAAGTTGGTAAGTAACGTAGTATAACCCTTCATATGATTTCTAAGACATAATGGTGGTCGAATACGTCCGTACGTATACGGTTGTTTAAAATATAATTTGGGAGGACAAGGCGACATTTCTTTTGCCTCGCTTTTTGTATCTGTTGTGACAGGGATTTGAGGTTCTATACTAACCACAGGGCTTTTCATATTAAAAAAAAAATGGAAAAAATAAATAAATCGGTAAAAAAAACAAAATTAATCTGGATATTTGGAAATATCAATTATATATTAAATAAGATGATGGCCCTCCGCAGTAAAAATGTGTGGCGAGGACTTAAACGTCGTGAACAGATTTGCTACGAAACAGGGGCCGCGGAGCGACTTTCAAAGTGTGGGGGACCAACAAAAAGGGGCACTTTTTGTTGGGGGGGGGGGGGAAGGGCACCTACGAAGGGTGAAAACAAGGCGGGAAATGCCAATTTGAGACATAAGTATACCGCTTGATTTAGGGGCAATGCTCATTCTTGTATGACTTATGGACTTGTGCCCCTCCTGCCCCCTGCTCCACTGCCTCTCACTGTGCTGATAGCAGTAGGGAATCTATTAATATGAAGCCTCTCTGATTATTGGGAGCTTGGTAGGCCTATGTGGCTCTTTTGTGGACTTTAGGACACAGCTTGTAAGCGACATCAGAGTATATATATGTAAAAGAAATAATAAATATATAGGTAGGGCACTTATCAGGAGACAAAAGGGGCACTTATGAAAAGGGAAAATAATACTCTTAAAAAGAACAAAAAAGGCACTGATCAGAAGTAAAAGGGGGACATAAAAAGAGGCATTTATCAGAGGTGAAAAGGGCACTTATCATAAGGAAAAATTGCACTATTAGAACGGAAAATGGGTACCAATCAGACGAAAACAGGGACACTTGTCGGATTTCAAAGGGGACACTAGTCTTATCTGAGCTTAGAACGGGCAATTATCAGAAGGTTAAAAGTGTCACTTACTAGAGGTGAAAAGAGCAGGTTTAAGAAGGGAAATTTGGCACTAATCAGATGCCCAAAACAGGGAAACTTGTCGGATTTGAAAGGGGACACTAGTCTTATCTGAGCTTAAAAGGGGCACTTATCAGAAGGTGAAAAGGGCACTTATTGGAAAGAAGAAGGGGAAGTCATACAAAGAAAAAGGGTCACTTATTAGAGGTGAAAAGGGGCACTAATAAGACAAATTTTAAAAAGTGCACTATTATAAGGGAAAAGGGGCACTTTTCATAGATAAAAGGAGCAATTTGGGGGTACTTGAAAAAAGTGGGGTGGGGCAGGGGTGTGCTGCACCCCCCCCCCCCCGGGAGAGCCGCCTCTGCTGCAAAAGCACGTCTTTAGTTATTTTTGTTTTAGGTGTGCTATCTTCTTCTTATCAAATACGTCTGTAATTTTGAATGTGTCTTATATTCTTGGATTATTGTGCTTACGACGTCTTCAAATATATACTATAAAAATAAACCAAACAAAATACAAATACAGAAAACGAACAAGCAAGAAAATATATATAACATTTTTTTTTCATAATAGTCACCAATGAAACGAATGATTGCACAATACAATTTCAATCAAACGCCTCACCTGGTTTGTGACATCCGATATATGCTTGGTATTTGGATGAATATGGAGTGGTAAACGTACAGGTTTTGTTTTGTCAAAAATCGTAAGCGCACCTTCTCACTTGGGTCATAGTGATTGCGGTGCTGAATTCAACGAAATTCCACCAGTATCATGATTCACGCAAGAAAAAAAAACACAAAAAAATGGACAGCACCCCTTACTGATGATATGCAAAATCATGTGTTATCACTAATTGCAAATCTCTATCAAGTTCTAAGAGCCATATACATATATATAAATATATATTTATGTATATATATATATATATATATATGTATATATAATTTGTGTTTTATTATTATTAATATCATAACCACAAATTTTATGTTTTGACAGAAACCTACATTCTCCAAAGTTGTTCGAGCAAAATTAAAATGAAGTTGTGTTCACTTATATCCTTCACTAAAGGTATAGTTCGAAAATGTCACTGTTTTCTATTCAGAGCATGATTCATCGAGATTTTTTACTGAAATTCGAATGATCCGGAACAAACAAGAGGCCGGGGGGGGGGGGGGGGGTGGGTTAGATCACCGAAAAGATATTAATGTGGTGTGTGGTGTATCTTCACTGCGTGGGGTTTGATATTTATGACCTCACAGTCCATGTTCATAAGGTAGGAATGAACGTAAATTCACGTGTAACCTGTATTACTCAATTGTCACATGTGTAACCCATTACATTGGTTGTTCAGTAATGTGCAACGGGGTGAATAGGAGCAGTTTTGACACATTTACGACAACAATCGTCATTAAATCGCCAGTGACAACTGTTTTAGCACCATTCAATTTAATCTTTCTATTGACATATAAATCAATTCCATCAATTTCAGATTAGATTTTTATAAAGAAATGTGTGCCTGTTCCTATTCATCCTGATGAGGGTTGAATAGGAACAGAATGTACATTTATGAAATATATGTTCTCATAATTGTATTTGTATACCAAGTGAATTGATTTCAGATGCATATTAATGCATTGTCAAACATTTTAATGGCAAAGGCCCATTTTCAAAATCATTACAGGTGTGAAAACTGGAATGCATATTAACGTTTTTCTTCTTGTTGCTTTAACATGTTTGGCTTGATTACCAACAAAATAATATGGAAAAATAAGCATTACATATTGCCAGTAATAGCTGTTGGGTAAGGGGGGGGGGGGGCACTTACTACTATTGAATTGTGTATTATTTTTAGATTAAAGTTTACGATAATCCTAATTGTAACTTGTGTTGAATGTCTTTATATTAATGTAATAACTTATTGTGTGAAATATTGTTTGCGAAACTATGTCGATGCCTGGGAGTGACTGTTTTAAGAATTTCTTGAATTTTCAGGCTTTCCTGTTATTCATATCTCGACTTACATCTGAAAAATCACATTTACTATGTGAGTGGTACATGTGATATGTATTTAGGTGCAAGAGGTATGTTGATGCATCATAAAAATCATAATTGATTAGTGGTCTGTTCCCATTCATCCTGATCTTCATATAAAAAGGCAAAAAAAAAAAAAAAAAGAAAAAGAAAACAAAGCATATAACCCCAAATGCAATAAAATTCCTTCGCGGAAAAAAAAAAATTGTGTGGTCTTGATACAAAATATGAGGATTCATTTCAGTAGGTCTAAAGACCACATCTCAGTTGGAAAAAAAAATAAAACGACATCATTTGTCATTCCACACTCCGTTATTTTGTTAATTGGTTCATATCATGTTACCCATGATTGGAAAGCTATGGGTATATGGTATAGGTAAACTAAATTAAAATTAATTTGCTTTTATTACTTTTAAAATAAAACTTACGATATTTTTTGTTCTCCTTTACAGCATTTTTTTTTTTAAACCGGTACTTCAATGCCTTGGCATTTACTACAATGCATTCAATGAAACGTCTCACCTGCTTTGTGGCATTCCACGAATGCTTAGAATTTGATCGAATGTGGAGTAAACGTGCAGCTTTTTTGTAAAATACGGTAAGCACACCTTGTCACGAGAGTCAAAGGGATCGTGGTGCAAAATATATATGTTTTTTCATCAGTCTTCCAACTGCCGCCTCCAGTTGAAAGACTTAATACTGATATGCTGAACTATGACATTGTACCATCCCCTAAAAAGTGTATACGTACCCCAATTGCCTTCGAGAGGCCATTTTTTTTAAACCATGGATATACTACGTTTCAATCAAACATAGTAATACAAATCAGACTTTCATTTTATTTTATGCCATTGTAATTAAGTAGTTGGTATTTCTATGAGAAAAAAAAAGAACAATGTTCATTCGTTATTCTCCATTCACTTTCATGAACTTTTAATGGTTTCTCTTTTTGTTTCCGTTTATTTTTTTCGTTAAGAGAAGCTATAATAAAATCTCAGTCAAACGTCTCACCTAGTTTGAGGCATGCGATGAATGTTCCCATTTGTATTGGATAACAAATACTTCTGGTAGCGTAACAATCGGTAAGAGAAACTGGAAACTTTGGTCATAGGGTACGTATTACCATATTCAAGGACATCTTGCCATCAGCAAGATTTTAAGTTAACCACTATCATGATGGCAACAGTGTTGCCCTAAATGTATTTATAATATCTAGCAGCGCGATTATTTTGGTGATGGACCATTTTACTATTTCTTCAAAGTTTACAAATTTGACGAAATATTTGATATAACAAAAGCTTTACTCAAGTTATATGTGAGGTCTCCCATCTTTTAAAATCTGGCTTTACCTATGAAGAAAACACAACCAATATAACCCAAAAAAAACAAAAAATATGTATCTAATAATCTATTATTTCTTTCCATTCAAACGTCTCACCTAGTTTGCGGCATCTGTCGCTATTTGAAAATGAACAGTAAAAACGCAATTTCCATTGTATTGCGCTCAAAGGCACAATTTGTCACGAGTCATAATGTGCTTATTGATGACATATCATGGGGGGGGGGGGGGGGGGGGGGGTCAATGACAAGGATGACAAAATAGTAATTTCCTCGATCTTAAATTCTTCAAGCTTGATATCGACAGGGCCTGAATATTAATCAGGTCCGGCGACGAGGCGTACATACGGGTCACTTGGATTTAATTTTCTTTCTTGCTTTCCTAACTATTCTTTCTAACACGTTTTAGGAAAAAAAAATCATCCAATTTGGGCTTAAAAAACAAACAATTTATTATAGATCGTAAATATTATGATATAAAAAAGGAGTATTAATAGTAGTATATAGGAAATTTAAACCTCACTCACTATTTTCTTCACTTAATCTTTAAGTCCTGCAGTGCTTGTTAACAAGATCAATGTTATAGACAAGTTAGTCAATGAGATCGAATAATTGCTGATAACCCCCCCCCCCCCCAAAAAAAAAAAAAAAAAAAAAAAAAAAAGGAAATTTAAAAAGAAAATATAATGGGGCAAAGAGAGATGCAAAGAGTGAAAAAGCCATTAACTAAAAATTCAAAAAGCCACTTAAAAACTTGAAATCTACAACGCCTGAATTTTGAAAAGGTCCGTGTCTGAGTCGTACACCCGCGTCATAACCAGCCAACATATTTTGTTTTTCTCTTGCAAGGCATATCAAAATGGTTCCAGGACTAGAATCACCTTCTTTTGAAACCGGTGTTTATATGTGTGTATATATTTACACGCACACACGCACATAGCTTTACATGACTTTACTTCCGAGGACAAGTATTGTTCCTCCGTCCTCGGACAGTCGACGGAATAAGGCACAAATTCATTGTTCGACGTTCGAGGACTATTGTCCGGCTTCCAAGGACCATTGTTCTCGTATAGACCCGTGTATTATTATATTTACTATGTGTGTGTGTGTGTGTGTGTGACTTTTTAGGCACCTCCTTTCAATCTTTTATTATTATTCATTCGATATATATATATATATATATATATATATATATATAATGTGAAAGAAATGCGAGAATAACGTTGCGTAGCTCAATCAAAGTTCCCCAGAGCTGTCCTCCCTTTTTTTTTTTTTTTTTGCAAAGGCTGAAAAAATATCTCCGCCGGTAATCGAACCCGGGTCGTTGGCTTAGAACGCCAATGCCTTAACCACTAGACCACGGAGACGGGTTAGTGGTTTCATAATTATATATATATATATATATATATATATATATATACATATATATATTTGACTAACGGGTACATTAAGTCGACAGCTAACAATGCAGTTTATTCCGTCGTAATAGCGACCCCTACATTAGGTAGACAGTTGGTACATTAGGTCGACAGTTGAACAAAGAAAAAAAACTAAAACTGTCCTCCTAATGTACCCATTAGTCGTTTGTATATATATATATATATATATATATATATATATATATAATAAAGATATCCTATCAATTATGATATTATAATTACAAATTCAATTGTCCTCTATAGAAATTCGTTGGCATGGATTTGCCCGACTTTAGAGGGAAGACCTGTCTCATTGGTAGGCCATTATTTTGCGTACGCACGCAGTTGGTACGGATGTAACCCTTACGCTCGATGGAAAGAGAGGGGCTGTATGTAAGATTGTTACTTTTCTTCGACGGAAGCCCGGATAGCTCAGTTGGTAGAGCACTGTTTATGTAATTCAGGGTCCAGGGTTCGAATCCCGGTTTCTCACATTTACTTTCTTTATGATTATGATATATTCAATTTACTTCAATCCTATCAATTATGATTTTATAATATACGCAGGTGGTCGTTGTATAAAGGTCGCTAAACACGCAAATATTCAGCGGGGAAAATTAGGGTGGTCGTTATGAACAGGTGGGCGTTCTATACAGGGGTAGTGTACTCGGGTGCTAATTAAGGCTAAATCCCGTAGTGCACTCAATGCACTATGCATAATGCACTCAAAAGCAAGGAACGATATATTTTATTTTATGTACAGACCAAACGTAGCTGCACTCATAGTAAGTTTACTAAATTTCTCTGTATATCTATCTTTGTTCATTGACTTTTTCGACGTCGCTATATATGAATATGTACATATATTCTAGTTGTATTAGTTCCAGGGTAAAAAATACCCGGGGGCGACGGGCGATTTCGCCTTCGGTGGAGCGCTAATCGCCCCTAAAATCCTTAAAACCCAGTTCTTTGGGGCGACCATTTTATTTAGAGTCGCCCCCTTGCCTCAGCTCCGAAATTGTGTGTAAATTTATGAATTGTGAAATTCGTGATCTAAGAGCAGGACTCCGAGCAGGACACTTACGGCGAGCTTTCCTTTTCAGAAGTCTAATTACGGAAATCATGAACGAGATCGAACCGAGTTAACAATAAATAAATGGGCAATGCATAGTGGGAAATAGAATAAAGGTAGCGACTTTCACTCGGATGTTACGTATCAGCGTTGTAGTAATCCAATAATGATAATCGCTTGCTTCAGTTTAAACTAGTCTTTACGCAATACGGTCCAGTTTTCCACGCTGTTATTTTCGTACATACGATCGACTACTAGATATGAGCTCGCAACGGGTACGCGATCGTAGAAACACGTGGCACACATGTGAATTCGAATTTTAGTGCTATGCCATTTACAGATTTGAAAATGTTCATCATTACTGCTAGACCAAAAACCTCAAAACTCTATCTACTAATCTATTCTCTCTATCCTTTCCAGGGGCGTATCCAGGATTTTCCCAATAGGGGGCGGGGGCGCCAGGAATTATTGATAACCGTCATGGGGGAGGGGTCTTTGGAAAATTTTTTGCTTCTGAAGAAGGGCGGAGATGCAAAATAGTGATACATGTGACCAATTTTGAAGCCTATTTTAATGAACAATATTTTCAATTGGTATGAGGATTTTTTTGTTGTTGCTATTTTTTTTTTTTTTTTACGACGGCCAATAGGGGGGGGGGGGGCCTTTTGCGCCCCCCTGGATACGCCACTGCTTTCTGTCTCATCCCTCTCACAAGTCTCAGTGATTCCTCTCTTTCTCTTTTCCACAACTTTTCCTAGTATTATTATATGATTATTGTTTGTTATTTGTGTAAAGATATATATTAGTAATTTTACTTTGTAAACTCCATGTAATTCAGGTCCTAGAGGTTGAAGACTTAGGCAGGTGTGCTACATGTTCCATATGGACTTTCAAATAGATAACATTTCAATTTAATTCAGTTTCAACTTATAAAAAAGTAAATCCTAATCCTGCAATCAAGATAGATGAATCTGAGACAGCAAACAAATCACAAAACAAATTGAATTTACCTAATCAAATGTTGTACATTGTATTTAATTCTTCAAGGAATCTGCAACTGTATTATGGCATGGTAGGAAATACATAAAAAGGATAAAATAATACATGTACAAAAGAAAAAAAAAATATGTGTGGTAAAATGGTGATTCATGCATTTTTCAGTATTTTGCATACCTCTGCCAGTCTAATTGTATAGTCTAAATATAACAGTCATACACTTTAGTAGACTGTCAAAACATAGTCTACAGGTCAAAACAGAGGAATGTATTAATCTGATTTGATTTATTGCATATTTCAACTTTCACTGTACATAAAAAAAAACTATATTCACTGTAGTATTCAATTCATTTTGTAATATTTCACCCAGATCTTCTCATTACAGCTGATAGTGTGGTATTGTGAGTTTATCCTATGTCTATCCTACTCCAGTGTAATTGTAGTTAAATTATGTGCTATCTCTGCTGCAACCTCACAATCACAAAATCAGATGTATCTTATGATGAAAGGGGGGGGGGGGGTACTTGAAAAGGGATGATAATAAAACAACAACATTAGCGTATATGAAATTATGAATACTGATAGTATTACTCGCAGTACGCAGTACTCGCAGGGAGAAAAATTGTGATATCAGCAATTCAAGATAGCCCCCTTGGGCCTAGAAATAGCCTCTGTAAAGTTGTCTACAGGGGCTACTTTTTTAGAAAGAATAGCCCTCATGAAAAAAAGTATTTTTTACCCTGATTAGTTCTATCACATTATATGTTCCCTTTATATATTATACATTATTCTTTGTTGTATGTATATATATATATATATATGCGCTCAAATATCTCAGTTATCCTTATTGCTGTTTCTGTCCTACTCATGTAGATCCGAAGAAGGGCTCAGTGTCCGAAAGCTTATTAAAAGCTTGGTACCAACAGCTACGTCTGCATGTGTACTTATTTTGTCGCCTCTCTCGCTCTCTCTCTCTCTCTCTCTCTATATATATATATATATTATATAATGTTTAACGGTGGCAAGATCTTGACAGAAATCTGACGGGAAAAAAAATTAAAAAAATCTCTAACCTAACTGGAAAAATATACGTTTCCTACATTTATTTTTTAAAGGACTCTATGAGAACGTAAAATAGCATGTAAATGGGAGCGGTATTTGTGTTATTATTACATAATGACACTTATTGCTCATTATGCGCGGACTTGAGAGTAATAATCTTCACAAAATAACATCAAATGTTTGTGCACTTTATAGCATTTTGTAATTATTTATCCTTTCTTCAGTTTATCTAAATAAATCAATAATTAATAGCTCATTAAGTCGTATGAGCAGGTTTAACTATTCAGTTATTGCTCCAATCACAATGTTGACACTCTGCTCACGCAAACTTATTATTATTTTGTAGAAAATGTTTACCATTACCCAATGTTTACATCAGTATATATTCCTGTTTGTAGTTGATGATACTGTTTTGTTCTTCAATTCTATAAACTACCCACTGTTATTTTTTTTTAAATCAGCTATCATGTAACTTATTCAGAGAGACATAGAGAGAGAGAGTGAGGGAAGGGGGGGGGGGGGGGCAAGAGGCAATATCGATACTTTCCACTTATATATCGCTTTTGTTGTTGTTTTAATTATGTATAAACTAGCATTTTATCAACTGGTAATAGAAGAGGATAAACCCCATTTCCTTTCCATTCACTTGCAAAGTCTTCGAGCACTTTATAAGATACAATGTTATGTCAGTCAAACTCCTCACCTGGTTTGTGGCATCTGACACCATTTTATTTCACTGGTTCTGATTCAGAAGAGCAGCTTCCAGGGTACATTAATCTTAAGCGCAACTCTCCATTTGTGTCATACTGAGCGTGCTGCCCCATAATATAAACTAGTCCACTTTGTTTTGTTGTTTAACTCCTAGAACGGTTACCGTTGACAAAGCTTGATTGAAACAACCAGAACTATATATCGATCCACTGTACCAACTGTTCTTTGCCAATTTGACGTTTACCTAACCTTTTACTGATCAGGACCGTTGAACCGCAAATCTACTCATTTTGATCATAGAAAGTTAATGACCAAAGTGAAATGTGTATGTTTTAACCTTCTTGTATTTTTTTTTTTGGTGTGTATTTGTTGGTTTGTTTGTTGTTTTTTCCAAGCCCTGAAGGTTCAATTCTTGAAAAAGAAAAGGCCAGTTCAAGTTCTGAATTATTAGTTGTTAAAATTTGTATGCGATTTTGAAATTAATCAAGGGTTATGATGCAGTTTCATGATGATTTGTTCTCCTAAGCGGTTTCAAGATTAAAACAATGGTCATGGGCTTGTATCTCTTGAGAATCTATTTTGAATACAGTTGTCTCTTAAAATAGAGGTACACAGGATGTACTTGGAATGAAAAGTTGATGAATTATAACAGACATAATGTCAGGTTAATAGGCCACAGGCATCACTAACAGGTTTCGTTATTATTACAATCAGTCACCACTATTACTGTTCGAGTTTGTGCTTCTATGTTTCCATTATTGCTCCATAAATTTCATTTATCTGATAAATGATTTTCTGTAGGTCAATGCGTTTACATTCTTTCTTTTTTTTTATTTTTCAGACTCTGAGGCTGTGAGAAAAAGTTGTATGTTATTCCCATTTAAGAAGCTAATCATGAGTGCTCTTTTATATCACTTAGTAATTGTACTCGAAGTTGAGGCCAAAATGCGAAACCCTATTTGCTGCGGTACCTCGAATTTGACCTTCAATTTTCACTTAGTTATATAAATATATAAAGTTCATAAAGTTCTGTGACGGAGATTAAAGGCATTGAGTAACTTTGTTGGAGATCAGGAAAAAAAAATCTGAATTAGCTCATGCTGCAATGATAATTAGAAACCTTTAGGTCAGTCGGGAATCGTATGACTTTTACAGGTCATTTGCTGATTTCATTATCAAGATATTTATGATTTAAAATCGAAATTTTATAAGCGTATGGCATGACGCTTATAACTTGTAACGGTCGGCATACCTCCCTCTTTCGGCAAAGGCACAGCGTATACGTCTATTTACATTGGCCTGCCGCTGTGGGGTGTAATGCTGACAGAGCTTGCAATACCAAGGATTGATAACTCGGCAATACTATCGCGCGCTAGAGAAAGCTTGAGCGCTGGAGCTCATCCCGTGGGCAAGGGGCTAGCCTAGCCTGTCGATCGCCTGGCCTGGCCGGCGGGCGGTCGCTGGGGTAGTCGCGACATCGTGTGTGAGTAGAATCACCAAATTTTGATTATTGCATGGTAATCCTACATACATGAATAACAAATGTTTTTGCCTGACAATAAAGAAAGAGAAAGAGGAAACAAATGAAAAGGCATTTAAAAGGGGGAAGGGGAGGTCGCATATTTTGAAACATGGACGGAAACCACAATCCATACGATCACCTCTATCCCAGAGACGTACTAGAAGTTGTGTAAGGGACCGGATCGGGAAGGAGGGCAGGGCTGCGCTGGAGCTCGGAGGGAGAGGGAGGGAGAGAGATCGGAGTGGAGGAAATGCAGCCCTGTCGTCATTCATTGCCGTACGAGGCATGGACTGGTTTCAGAGCCCGCCACTCTGTTTTTATTTTCGGGTAACGGCCACCGCGCGCGGAGTTAGAGTGCCCGCAGGTCCAATAAATTTATTTCTCGCTCTCGAGGAAATGGAATCATTCATGTCGACAATGTTTAGCAAAATAAAGGAGGCGACCCCCAGGAGCGAAAATATCCCCTTACGCCCATGTCACATTTTCCAAACTAATTTCGGTTACTAGTCGTCAAGATATACATTGTACTGGAAATAGTGCGGGGGCGGGCATATAGGCCTATGCGGTTGGATGCTTAGACAAATTTCCAATACTACAATCGGAGGATAGAGAGAAATGTGAGGAAAAGCCTTTTTGTATCTTCAGAATAGCAGGATCGATTGAAGACTGATGAAACAATGAACAGATAAGATTTTATTTTGTCTCCTTGGACGGGGAATTGATTAGGGAGACGTAAAACTTGTCATAAGAGTGTGGCATCCCCCCCCCCCCCCCTCACGTCAGTGATTTTTGTTTGGGGGTTTCTTTTTTTGTTCTTCTAATATTTCTAATATTGGGCTATAGCCTAACATTCTGAAAGCTTGATAATATATCCAAGTCATATCAGGTTACCGTCATATCTGAAAAGTGAGAAAATTGTCTTTACGCCCAAAATCATCCAAATGTTTGTGGTAAAATTTTCTCAAAATGAAACAAAAAATCGGAAGTCCATACCAGTAATATATTCGACTAGGGACATTTTTTTTTTTTTTTTTTTTTTTTTGGGGGGGGGGGGGGGGAATGGGACCCATGTCTAATGATTTTTTGCGGGAAAATGGGACCCATGTCTAAGGATCTTTCTTCAAAAAGTCACCCTTCCCAGCGGCACGTCCCCGTATACCCAATATACGTGAGTACCCCCCCCCCCCCCCCCCCCCCCCCCGGGGTTTAGACTGGGCATGGACATCAATTTCTGTCACCAAACGCCTCACCCTCCCCCTCTCTCTCTCTCTACATACACATCCTTAACACTTTCACAAGCTTCCATCTAATCACGATGTTGGTTCAGGCAAGGAGTTATCACAAGTGTTTTTTAGTTATAAATTCGGTTTAGTAAATAAATAAACGTTGATGCAGAATACATGAAATGAAGAATAAAATTAATGCAAGAAGGTAGGCCTACCCATGCACTCATCGGGGAGGGGGTGTCCAAACAAAAGGGGCATTTTTCGGTGGTCGAACACCCCCTTTTTGTGTTATTGTAAGTCAGCACACACCTTTTTGATGTTAAAAACGCCGCCTTAGAATTCCCGTTAACTTTTTTTTAACACTTATTGGATAATTTTTGAATGAAAGTAACCCCCAAATAATGTTACTTTTTTTCTTTTTGTTTGGCTTAGAGATTTTTTGGAGTACAAAGACCCCAAAATACTGATATACTGATATATACACCCCCCCCCCTTTAACAAATCCTGGATACGCCACTTGGCCTACTAATATTTCAAAATTCACTTTGGGATTGTGTTCGTTCTTCACTACTCTCCCCTCTCTCTCAATATCATCTCTGCGTTCTCCCTCATCCTCTTCTCATGATTTGTTTCTTCATCCTTTCCTTCCTTTCTCTCAATGGCTTGATATTACAGTTTTTTGCACCTCTCCATTTTCTCCTTCTCTCTTATTCCCTGTCCTTTCTGACCCTTCACAAGAAAAGGAAGTTCAAATTAAAGGAAAAAGTTCATTTTTTGTTTCAATAAGGGTATATTCAAATTACAATACAACAGAAATTACAGACTAACTGGTTCGGACCATTATGTGGCTCTGTATTGTTGGTAAGGGCAGGGATTTTTCAAGAAGGATATTATCAGTGGCAAAGGATGTATCAACATTTTAAATAATATATCTGGACATAATATTTCTTGGCAGCAACAAGTGCTGAAGACAACATGCAAGTTTCCTAAAGATTCAGGAAAGGGGGGGGGGGGGGGGGGCACAAGTTACACCCACTCATCCTATTACCACCATCACACCACCAAACCACCAAACCGACCAGTTCTTTGCCATTCAGGGTAATTTTGTTCTGGGTCTTGTGTCGGTCTTATTAGTGTGATTGAGGTATTAGGAAGATGGACATGGAAAAAAGCCATCAATTGATAAATGTTTAAAAAAAATTTAAAAAAGGCAAATTTCATTTTCTCTACATCTACAGGAATTCATTGCTACTGAATTGCCATTCACAATAATAAAATTCCATTTCTACTCTATAAAAAAGAGTCACAGCAAAACTGAATTAAGTCAAAATCACATTTCGATGTAGAACAAGAGCCCCAGGGGGCACGAAGCTCACCTGACGTGGATCAATTCACATCTGGTGCAGGGGCCCCTATAAGGCCACCCAGAAAAATTTCATGAACAACTTTCATTCTTCATCTATAGAGGTATCTCTATACACAATACCAAGTCTGAGCTTGGTTTATGGATGGCGGACAACTTGCCCCAGCCCCCCCCCCCCCCCCCCTCCAGTATGTTACCCCACAGACCCCCTATAGGGCCACCCAGAAAAAAATCATGAACTTCTTTCATTTTTCGTCTATAGAGGTATCTCCATACACAATACCAAGTCTGAGCTATTCCTGATTCTGGAGAAGATGTTTGAAATTTACATAGTTTTACACTTGGGGGCCCTCCCCCTGGGCCCCCTGGGGGCCACATGTACCAATTTAGCAATTTTGGATCCCCTACCCCTAAGGATGATTCCTACCAAGTTTGGTTGAATTCCGATCGTGTGTTTTGGAGAAGATCAGAATGTACATTTTTCCTGGCAGCACCCCCCGCCCCTCCAGTATGTTACCCCCACAGGCCCCTATAGGGCCACTCCGAGAAATTTCATGAACAACATTAATTCTTCATCTATAGAGGTATCTCCATACACAATACCAAGTCTGAGATATGCCTGGTTCTGGAGAAGAAGATGTTTGAAATTTACATAGCTTTTACAATTGGGGGCCTTCCCCCTGGGCCCCCCTGGGGGGCACATGTACCATTTTAGCAACTTTGGGTCCCCTACCCCTAAGGATGATTCCTACCAAGTTTGGTTGAATTCCGATCATGGGTTTTGGAGAAGAAGATGAAAATGTAAAAAGTTAACGGACGACGGACAAATTTCCATCGCAATAGCTCACTCGAGCCTTAGGCTCAGGTGAGCTAACAAGAAAAGTCCAGGCCGGTCCACTCTTTGATATCGTCTTCCCATCTTTTCTTCTGTCTTCCTCTTTTTCTTCCACCTTTCACTGTGCCTTGCAGGATGGTTTTTGCAAGACCCGAAGAATGTGAAACATGGCATATCATTTCTGTTTACGCTTTTTCACGGTCATGAGGAGTTCTTCGTATGGCCCAATTGCTTGGTGGATGATGGTGCGGACCGTCTCGTTGGTTATGTGGTCTTTATATGAGATGCCTAGTATTTTAAAGAAGCATCTCATTTCCATTGCTTGAATTCGCCTCTGGAGGTCTGCTGTGAGGGTCCAGGATTCCCAGGCAAACAGGTAGATGGATAGGACGAGTGATCTCATCAATCATATCTTGGAACTGAGCAAGACCAGGAAGTCTAACACCAAACTAAGCTGACAGTGGCAGGGAATCCAGTCAGCACATACAACAGTTTGGTGGTGCTGTAATAAAAGAAGAGATAGTTTTTAAAAAATGAATTAGAATTTCAATGAAATAGAATTTTTTTCTTTTGTGAAAAGGCCATGGCCTGAATTCATGAATACTTCTGTAAGGGTATTACAAGCAACGTACATGGCCTCATGCCCAATCATAAATGGCAATACAGGCTACGCTTATTTTAAACCATAGTTTAGACCATGGGTTTACCCTCCTTTGTGAATTGTGGCCAATGTGTTTCTTAACAAGGTGTCAAGCTTTTCATAACACTTTTTGGTCATGAACTGAAATGGAAACTGTCCTAAAGTGAAATATGCCAGTGTTGCGAACACAACATGCACTGGTCTACATGATGGTAAAGGTACCTTTTAAAAAAATTCTAGTAATTTACACAGCAACACCTTGTGTAAAACTAATGTGCAAACAAATCAGACATGAACTAACAACTGCCTACAAAAAAATTACTTATACTGACAAAAATCTCTATATCTGTACTACAGAATCCCATAAATTATTCATCATAAGAATATAAAATGTAAAGTAAATCCATCCTTCATCCACAAATATTTCTTTCATCATTCATCAAGACAAATTTACAAAATCTATAGGAATGCAGATATAAATATCATAAATTTGTCAACTGGGGCGTCGCTAGCGGCAAATGCGCCACCTCTGTTGGCAACAAAAAAGAGGGGGGGGAAGAGTGAGGGAAGAGGAAATATAGGGTAAAAAAGGAAAGGAAGGGAAAGGAAAATAAACACTAAAAAGAAGGAAAGGAAGGGAAGAGAAAGAAGGAAAAACTGGTCAAATTTTTTTGCTCGCTCGCTCAAGTCGCTCGCAAAAACATTGAGATGTTAATCTTTGGGCAAATGGCGTCCCTTCCCTTCCCTTCTGCAATAGGCTACAGCTGCCCCCCTGGGATTGTCAAAGTTCAGATGGTCACATTCGGGCAGCGAAGTGCTAGTATACATGTATATCCACATATTGAAGAAGAAAGGTTCCAGGATAATTATATAACTTATGTAAGTTAACTTCAGTAATTTTCAACTAAAAAGTTCCAAAAAATTTTGTTTGACTCGCTTCGCTCTCTGGCAAAATATTTAGAAATTGAAAAGCTGATATTTGGGCAAAAGGCGTCAGTCACCTCCTTACGAAATGGGCCTGTCTGATCAAGATCTCTATGTCTGCGATTTTCTTTTATTAATTTTTGTCGGGGGAGAGAGATTAGGGTGCAGCAGTTTTGTCGGCAAAAATGGGTATCGCATCCTAAATATTTGTTGGCAAATTTGGGTGTCACAACCCCATTCAAAATGTTCTAGCAACGCCCCTGTTAGTCAAGCTCTTGCATGACAAAAACTCTAATGGAATAGACCCGAGTGGCAATAAACCAGCTTAATTTTATTTTTATTATACTTCATTTCTTTATTTTTTACATGTAGACCCTACTACTCCAAATACAAAATTGTTCTTTGTTTCATTCCTGTTCTATAATTGCACATCTCTCAAGTAAACATGGAAGGTGACGAAAGAGGATATTTACCTGTAGATCTATTCGCATGTTTCTGGCATGACTGTGTCTGCTCCATCATCAAATAAGAGATGTCATGCATCTGTAAGCAAAATAGAATGACTAGTCAAATGTATCCATAACAGACTATCAAACCGTTTTCTTAGACGAGTATATGGATCTGAATGAAGACTGAAAATAAGAGTTTGTCGATATCTACTGAATCATATACATGTACCTGTGAATAGCCCACACCTCCCTGTCCTATTGCATATCCACTTATCCAGGAAAGTATTAAAAAACATTTTAAAAATAAAATTCAGTAGTATGAAGGGGTGGGTCCATATAACTGAAGTTTGCCATTGGATTTCTCCAAAAATAATATGCATGGAATAGCACTAACCAAGATAAAATATTTATTCATGCTTATGCCCAACATACATTGCAATTTCCCGAATATTGAATGCAAAATTTTTAAAATTTACAGATCAGATCTACCAGTGGTTGGAAACTATCTGTCCGGACACCCAAAATAGGTATACTTAGTGATAAGGATTTCTCATTCTCATTGATAAGAACTGTCACATATAAATCCTATATAAATCAAGATTTTGAACTGCTAAGAAAACAATGCAATTACTGAATGGCATGATTGGTATGTAATATTCCACCAGATTGGGAAAGCGGCAAGAAGAAGATTCAAAATTCCTGGAAAGAGCAGAGTGAATCTAAGTGTTTATTTTTTTCAAATCTGGAAGAAAGAAACAGATCTAACGACCCGGGGGGGGGGGGGGGGGGGAGCACTCAGTATATACATGTACATGCGGTGTGTGGTGGGTATGTGCCGCCCAGAAGACCCCCATTTTTACGCTAAAATTTTCTTTCCAAAGCATACCATTTTTTTCTTGAGAAAAAGAGAAAAAACATTCCAAAGCAAGGTTTTTTTTTCATTTTGTCGTTCTAGTCGTTCTGGCACGTCTCGGCCTTGCCCATTTCGCTTCAAAGACAACATAGAATAGACGTGCCATGGCACACTGTGTATTAAGCGAATGCATGGGAGCTTGTGTGTGGGTACCAGGTAGCTGTACGAGCTCCTTGGCTTATCAATCTGGTACTTGCCTATGGAGCTGTACATGGGATCCATATACCTTGTGTGTTGGAAGGCATCACCCCAAAAAACTACTTCTAAATATCACCATTTCTCACATAATTTGACCCATTCAACCCACCCTCGGAATTTGCTATAGGGGTTACCTTCCAGGATCAACTAAGATTGTCAAAATTGAATGACTAAAAAAGGGGGAAAAAAAGACTAAAATCTATTTTTATTCAAAATGATCACAATTTTCTTATCTGATATCTCCATTGTAATTTAGTTTCCAAATTACCCCTCACATCCTGTCAATTCCCCTTCTATCTCCCCCTCCCTTTCTCTTTCTTACCCCCCTCTCTTATTATAAAAGCCCTATGTAGTTTCCTATGTTATTTTGTAAATCTTTACTGCAATTCAGTATTACTGCGAATGTAAAGATCTTTGTTATATTGTTTTATGTCTTGTTTTTGAATCAATAAATACCATTATTATAAATCTACAGATTTTTTTACCTTGCATTTGTAACGTATATATATGGGACACACAAACCTTACCTTGCATGGGTAGTCCCATATAAGTTACATCATGTGCAAGTAAAAAAAAACCTGATCACACGTGCCAGTTTTTTTGTTGTTTTTTTGTCAATCAATTTTTACAACCTTAGTTGATCCTGGAGTGGAAGGTAACCCCTTTAGCAAACTCTGACTCTGAGACCTGGCTGAGGATGGTTTGCATGACAGTGACTCACAGAATGTGAGAAATGGCAATATTTATATTTTTAGATCTATTTTTTTTTTGGGGGGGGGGGGGGTTGATATCTCATTATCTGCCTCCACACACGGTATGGATCCTACCTATATTATGAGCTCCTTGGCTTATCAATCTGGTACTAGTACTAGTAGTACTGGCCTACGAAGCCGTTCATGCCATGGTATCCAACTGTGAGTGGAGTCGGAGGCACATATCAATCATTATCAACAAAAACAAGATCTAACATGTAACATGTCATGCATGTCTAAATGAATTATAATCATTTCTCACGTACTTGCGAGCCATGCAAACCAGACATTTTATTCACAAGCCTCAAAATGTTGTTTTTCACGTCAAAACTCCCGAACTGCGTGTAAATGAATAAGTGCGCAGACATGGGATTGGGAACCATGCAAGATTGTTTATATTCAATGTTGAACTTGAATTACTTGAAATGACAAGGCCATGCACCGTTTCTTGTGAAAATGGCATTGTTCTTGCTCTAATTTTGATGCAATTTTTTTTCAAACTTACTCTTTAGAATATCAGGAATAAAATAAAATAAATCTTTAGAGGAATAGTAAAGAAATTTTTGTTCATTTTTCCCGTCAAAACCTTAGCTTAGGTGCGCAGACCTAGCGCTCCCCATACAGCTGCGGAGGCCAGTACCACTACCACTATTACCAGATTGATCAGGCAAGGAGCTCGGCGTACAGTAAAGTACGCATTACATGTACATGTAGGTCACCCCATTATACCCGGGATACCACTCCAGTCGATACTCGATAGAGTCAATAAAATCTTACAAATCTTACAAATCTTACAGTGAGTTGTGCTTGTGTTGTGGATATCACACTGTGCCCCTGTCCCGGCGCTGGCATTATGTTTGGTCAATCTGACTAGACAGCTGCCGCTGCTTGTCTGAAGGAGAAAAAAATCTCAAGTCTCAAGATGATAAAACAAACGTCGAGAACTAGCTTTCAGTATGCATGCTAGCTGCATGCACTGAGCCGAGTTAGCTACATGCGTAAATATACGCTGGCGCTGGCATGGCTCGCCGACGGGTACGGTACGACCGTATACCGTTGCACTGTACAAGTAACTATCCCGACAGCTCAGCTAGCTAAAAGCTGGTATATCACTGGCGCCTAGCGCCTGTAAGTTGATGTTGGGTATAAACTGGCTTACCATAGAGATACATACTATGTATCTCTATACATGTACGAAACACACATAGCGTATTGCCAATGTCTCACAACGAACGCATGAGGACGCTAGACCAAATACTGTTTGAAACGTAGATCTGCCGTTATTTCAGCCAGAATTTTGATTTCAAAACCATATTTATTTTCTTTTTTAAAAATAGTAAATGAGCTCCAATTTCTATCTTACTTTCACATGTCACTAATTATAGTTCTAACAGTAGGATTATATATCATTGGACCACTTTCACTCTGAATTTGTCAAATTTTGCAAAGCTACACAATACCTTTAATAATTGAGAGAGACACAGAATAAATCACTCAATTAGGCACAAAAAGTTCAATAGTTCTCCTATTAATAGAAGCCTTATAGGCGAAATATTGAACGTTTTTTTCTAATGGAGTGATTTATTCTGTGTGCGTGTGTGCGATGCGTGTGTGTGTGAGTCTTTCTCTCTCTCTCTCTCTCTCTCTCACTGTATATATATATAACTATATACTTATTATCCAACTTTGTCTTCGTATTCGTCCTTTTACTTATTTTCTGGGAACTGGGAACTCATCAAATTTGTTTAAATCGTCGAATTATTATAACCCCCCCCCCCCCCCCCCCGAAGTTTTCAGATGAAAGTCCATAAGGCCGCATTGTGCATAAAGCCCTATTAACACTCCTTAGACCAGACTTAAAAAAAAAAATAGTCAAACGCCTCACCTGGTTTGTGGCATTCGACATTTGTAATCCGTTATATTGATGAGTAGATTTGGTGGTATGTAACTTCAAAGTGCAGCTCCACACTTTAGTCATAGTGAACGTGGTGCCATATACAAAATAATATTCCCATCACTTTTGAAAGCTTAATTAGGGATGACAAATATCAGAGGTGATCAAGTAGTCGATATCTCCAAATTTGAACTGCCAATTTGACCTCAACCCAGCATATTTACTGGTTAGGACCGTCGATGAACTACATGGCTAGCTTCTTGTTTACTTTCATGGGACTGAGCCGGCTTTCCTAAATGACATTTACCATTTTGACCTCTACCTTGCCTGTGTACTGATCACGTCCGCTGACGAGACGAAATCAACATGTCACACGCCTCACGGTAGCTCACGTTTTAAGTTCCACGTGCCTACAAATAGATGAAATTTGGAAGCAGTAGATCTACAAGCGATCTAATAAGCGATTCAACTTATTTCAGTCAAACGTCTCACCAAATCTTAGTTGTGTCAGATTCCGAAGGACAACTCTGCATTGGAGTTATAGAATGAGTGACGCCGTTGTCAAACCCCCAATCATTACAACTCTTTAGAGTTGACGACATATTAACACTACCATGCCTAGTCTTTGATCCAATCAGGTTATTCCAACTGCCATCTGTAAGCTTGACCTGGACGTAGCCTGAATATTGATCAGGTCCGTAGACGAGTTTAATGCCCGCTTCACTTGGTCGTTAACTGAATCTATATATGAATATGTTTTAAACAATGCGATTTTTTTTCTAGGTAGATAAGGCTCTTTTAAATTTGTGAGCTTGACCTGGACCAAGCCTGAATATTGGTCAGGTCAGTCGTCGAGTCTAATACCCGCTTCATTTGGTAGTTTATATCATTTTTTTTCTTACATTGGTCGATAAAGTGGACAAAGATGTTGAATGAAAGGGTTTTGATCCAAATAAGTTAACAAAACTAAACTAGAAAAATATATTATCCCAAACTAAGAGACTTACCAGGATTCGATCAACTATCAGCGTAAGCGTCTGAAAAAGCTCTCCATCATTAGAGGGCAAGGTCCTTATTGCATGGCCGACGATGTTAAAAAAATGAAGCACCAGAAGCTACATGAAAAAGGCCAAGTTGCAAACTAAAACTTGTTAACGTTTATGAATACCTACTAGTCCCTTGTTGATAACTTTAAAAAAAATGTTAAAGTTGTCAGGTGGGCCTAGAAAGGTTATATTATGTAGAGGTGTCGTAGTCGAGTGGTTTAAACACTTGAATGGAGATGCAAAGGTCGTGGTTCGAACCCCGGCACGGCACTAGTGTTCTTTTGCAAGACATTAATCTACATTTGCCACTCTCAACCCAAGTGTTAAATGGGTACCGGTAGGAAGGAATTCCTTCAATGCTGTGAGCACCGAATGCGGTAGCCTAGCTAGAGCCGGGGTAATATTGGAGCACCTTGAGCACCTTATACGTGGTGGATACGAGCGCTATAAATAATACCCAATAGTATTATTATTATTATTATTATTATTATTATTATTATTATTGTATTAATAAGGGCCTAAAAATACTCGATTGTGCATTAAGATTTTAATATTTTGGTTCGTTTTTTTCCTTGAAGGTAATTTCATTGTTTTAATATCATAGTTAACAGTTTTTATATATATTTTTCCTTGAATTATAATAGATTTGTTTTCAACTAAATATCGGACAGTAACTTTTAATGATTTTATTGTAAATAAGTTAAAATATAGATCGGAAAGGTAAAACTATTCTGCAATATTCAAATATCCAAGTTTGGCTACACAATTTTAGAATAATCACTTAGAAAATAGACAAATTATTGTTAAAAAATACACATTATTTCACAGCACCGTTATTTCGTTAGCGAGCTAATCTCTATTTGTATCGTTTTAATAATTGATAACAAAATGATCATAATTTTACCAATAGAAGTCTTTTCTTTACTTTCTCAAGGCACATCATAAAAATCACACATCTATGCTTTTTTTTTGTATGAAATATTAGTAGTCCCTTATTAAATTCATTCTTAGAAAGATTTTAAATACCAAGCAAGAGAGTAATATTAAAGCAACTTGTTTCCATCTTTATATTTCTATTCTTTATCAGATTCCTCTCAAACCTTTACTTTTTTGTTGTTACCCCAGTTAACATGTTGTCTGACTAACTTATTTAACTTTATTTTAAAGTATGAATCCCAAGAAACATAACATTTTTCTACTATTGAATGCGAATTCCATTCCTCAAGGAAAAGGGGCCAACATGGCCACCCCTTAAACAAATACTCCGAAAATGAATAATATAAAATACACTAAAAAAAAAAATCGGAAGTTTTCGAAATTAGTGTATAAATGGAATTTATTTCAAATAACTAGATGACAAATATATCAATATAACGTAATGTACGTGTATATTACCTTTCTTTTGCTATCGAATGATATCTGAGTATTCATTTAATTCGAGTTGCAAATATACATGTTAATTAAGAACATATTCTTATATAAACTCCTCAAAAAAAGTTTGGAATTCTGACTTTGATCGATCATTTCTCCCGAGTATTAGTGAATATTGATGTTTGATTGATACTGAAAAGATCATTCTCTTTAAAATGATACCCTACATGATATGATTATCGTTCACATGGAGGTGCAGTGCCTTGAAATGTGGGGCAAGGTCAAGATTCAAAAGTTGCAAAATAACACAATATTGAAAGTCACTGTTCTTTTTTATCGTGGTGATGGTGTGGGGAGGAATCTCGACTGCAGGAAAAACAGAACTTGTTGTCATTGACGGAAACCTCACTGCTCAGAGGTATAGAGACGAGATCCTCCAACCAACAACTGTCACGTATATTTTAAGGAATATGGGGAACGACCCAATCCTGCAAGACGACGACGCGAGACCCCACAGATCGAGCGAGACTGATCCGCTATTTTCTCGAGAGAGAGTATATCACGAGAATGGGGTGGCCTGCATGCAGCCCAGACCTAAACCCCATCGAGCATCTCCGGGATCAACTCTGCCAGTCTGTACGGAAGAGAGTCACCAATGAAACGACACTGGCAGGACTGCGTCAGATTCTGATTGAAGAATGGAATGCTGTTCCACAGCAACGAATTACGAAGCTCATCAGCAGCATGAGGAGGCGATGCCAGGCGGTGGTGCAAGCACTTGGGTCGTCCACCCGTTACTGAGCCTTGATCATGTTAATTAATGAAATCAAAGATCTCTGTATGTGACAATAAAGATGAAAATCCATTAAATCAAGCCCCTGTCTCTTCATTTGTGATGTTTTGCTGTGGTTTATGTAGTGATGGTTCTGTGTGATAACATGGTTTGAGTCGTATTTTGAGATACCAATGCATGCCTGTTTGTTTGTTTGTTATGTGTTTGCTTGTGCAGAGGTTTGTTTGATTCCATGTTAATGTTGATGTTAAGATGCATGAAAACAAAAGAAACAACTGGGAAACTCACTCATCACCACGGTAAAAAAGAACAGTGACTTTCAATATTGTGTCATTTTGCAACTTTTGAATTTTGACCTTGCCTCACATTTCAAAGCACTGCATCTCCATGTGAACGATAATCATAAAGTTCATTTTAAAACTAAAAAAAAAAAAAGGAGAAGAATAGAAAAACCCAGAATTCAAAACACAAGCTTAATACTGCTATAATATAGAGGACATTATGTGATTTTGTTCGTTTAATACAAAACATTTACTCCATAACCGCCATCTAGTGTACTAAAGATATTATTCACATGGGTGGCAAACAAGTGGGTAAACCCTAGTTAATGTGTGCAGATTGTCTGTGGACACTGCAATGTGTCATCCTGAAGGGATTTTTTTTTTTTTCAATTTGAGAGCTCGAAAAAAATATTTCCGAATGAAAGTTATATCTTAAATTGTTCTCCGGGAAAAATTCCTACAGAAGGTTTGAGTGTTTGAGTGACACAGCATGTGAAACATCCAAACCCACTGATGCTCTTATGGGGCATACTAAAACACACAAGGTGGAGGAACGAAAGATCTCCAACTTTTGACATCCTCTTAAAAAAGTCTTCGCTGAGGCGTGGAACAGAATGAAAAAAATGAAAAATGAATATTGGTCAAATCCAAAGAAATTACAATTGATGTAGAGCAAGGAGGTGGCCATACAAAAATTGACATTTATTTCAGTGCGTTGAAATACAACAGGGGTGTACTCACTGTTGTTGCCGCTCTCTTTTTACAAGTGTTATAAGTACGCTACACTGTTTTCATATTATAATATTATATTTTGTACTTAAAAATGTACCACAGAATTTCATCTATTCATTGCTTTAAGGCCTGTTTTTTTTAAATACCACTTTGAAAAAAAAATCATTGGAATAATTAACTTTTGATTACGGGTGTACTCACTTTTGTAAATAAAAACCCAAAAGAGTAAGGTCCTCCTGAAACTTGTTATTATAACTCATAAAAAAGGTGAAACTTGTTCATTCACAAAGTAAAATATGGTCGTCTTAATTACCCACAGTTTCATTGGTTATTTGCTTATGTTTTCAATAAAATAAATATGGTTAACAACATATGGGAAGAATTGAAACGAGTACATACAAAAACCTGCAATGCATTTATCTTGTATCGACTGCAATTAATATATATATATATATATATATATATATATATATATATATATATATATATAAACATGACTAATCGTGCGTAAATAACCAATCATATGGTGGGTAAGAAAATTCTGCATAATTTGCTTTTTAAATCATATATATATATGTATTGTGCTTGCATATCTCATTTATTTAAATTTAATAAAGTGGATCTTTTTTCGCAGGGAGTATGCCTCTCATAGCTCTGAAGATTTGTGACTTGGAAAAAAAGAGGGGAGAAAAATGATTAGCCCCTCTTGTGCCCCCTAGATCTAGCAATGATGATGCCTCAATTTTTACTACAGTAGTTTACGTCAAATCATGTAACATCTAGGACAAAATGTAAATGTTCAAACTGGTTTTTCGTAAACGTCATAGCTCAGAGGTTGGTCTCCATTTTGTTTCAGATATGGTTCAACATAGAGCGACTGGTCACCCACAACGTAGTTTGCATATCCTTCAGGAACATCAGGTAGAGGCCCTCTGTCTCCTTTCTCATCTTGGAGTGTGTCTTTTGATGATGTTGAAAAGGTAAAGTCATTACTACGGCTGTGTGTTTTAAATGACATTAGACCATAAATTAGTTAATTAGAATGAAAAGTTATATAGACTTAAATTATATTTAAATGTTAAGGTATAGATTAAGCATATGTTACACAATTTAACAACATTTCACAATGTCCCCGTTGCATCAAATATATGTAATGTTCTTTTTCCAATGAAATGATTTCTACGATTTATTTATTTTTTATTTTTTGATAAACGATCCGGTAAGTCGCGTGATTGCCCTGTGATCGTAGTGAATAAGTTGTTGTTCCAAAGAAAAGAAAAGGACAAAAAAGAAAAGAAAAGGAGGAAAGAGGTATGGTGCCTTCAAACGGTTACCAAAAAAAGAAAAGAAGAAAATCTTGGCCTAGACTTCTCCATAGGGTTTCCAAAATGAAGTACATGTAGATATAATTTTAACAGTTAGATCTATATCTAAATCTAACTAATCTAACTTGGATCTAAAGTTAAAGACCTAAAAATTGTCTGCCGTTGAAAAAAGTCGTTTGTAATCCACTCAATATACCGGTTTGGGCCGCAGTGGACAGACCAGTGTAGTAAAATCACGCGAAACCGTTATAACGGTATAGCGTTATTTTCGCTGCGAGTTACGTAACCCTCGCACAGCAAGCTCGAACTCCGGTTCTACGCTCCAGTGAATTTCACAGTCTCTTATTAGTCGTTCGCCCGAATTTGCGAACTACACTACTCATGCTACTCGCCACAAGCACACGCTCACACATACACACACACGGCCGGCCGAGCCGAGCAGCAGTATACACATACTACACAGTGTAGTACATGCAGCGCTCGAATACATACACCCTGTACACCCCATGCATATCACACAGACAAACTCGGTTTTGGTTTTGAAACGAATTAAGCGAAGACTGCTGTTAAACACATCTAATTTTGTTCTTGTCAGATTCTGGGAAAAGTTGTTTAATATTTGTGACTGATTTTTACAAAAACGCCACGGGGAAATCCAATTCGGCGCGGATAGCTCGATCAAGTATACATTACATGTTAAAAGTATCGTATTTTGCAATCGTCCCATCGCCTTCCAAGCCGTCCCTGGGAGGGTAAAGATGAAGAACGTGTCGCGTAATCGTTCCATTTCTTTCCATTCGCATACGGTTTGCGTGCATAGTTGGGGACTCAGTGGAGAGCGGACGGTGCTCTCACTGTGATCGATTTACTATTTTGACGTCAAATTATTACGCGTTTGCTTTATAACGGTTTCGCGTGATTTTACTACACTGCTGACGGCATTGCTTTATTTTATTCCTGCGAAGTGCATGATAAACTACATATATTTTGTAAAGAAAATAATTGGCAGTTTATTAACAAACTGGATATGACCTTCGAATGAACCCATTGTCCAGGAGAGCCGGGTGTTTCCTGCTTTAAGCCTATGAGAATGAGAAAAATCAGTAGTCAGCGGATAGAAACAGGTTTCTTAAATAACTCGGTATCTATTTACTAGTCTTCAGAGTACATTGTGCGCATATATGCATGCTTGTACTCGATGATCTTCTGAGCCCACGCAGAAGTTTGGGCCTAGATCGATGCTACTCGCGCCGATGAAGGCTTTGGAAAAACGTTTGAAGACACCGTACTTGTTTTCCTCTTCTTTTCTTTTCTTTTTTTTTTCTCAAATTTACAAGACGATCACATGACAATCACGCGACTTACCAGACTGTTTATCAAAATCCGAACTTTTTTTTTATAGGGCTAACATTCCTCACCTAGGCCTATATCATTGCACGGTCATATCTTGACAATTTTCAGTTCTTTTTGTTTGTTTTTAATTTTTTTGTGACACTACCAATTGATGTTGATATTTCTTTCAATATTAAGCTGCAATGTGAAACATTCATCCCAAACTGTTTTGCCACCAAGGGAGGAAATTATCAGTATTTTTTTGACGTATTGGAATTAATATGGTTATAATCTAACTTGAAATATAAAGTTCTTCATAGAGACTGAAACGTCGGTTAATTTTTAGGTTTACATAGTTGAAAATTATTCAAGGGGAGCAAGTTGCTCCCTTCGCCCATGTGCAATGAGCATGTGTCTACACCCCTCCCCCGCACACAATCACACACACGCAAAAGTAACTGATATCAAACCAATGACTTGCTTTCTAATGAAGATAAAGAAGACCGCCATACACATCAAAACGAGGATGAACAAAATCACAGCCGTTACAAGAAGACCAGTGATGAAGTAATCCCGTCCGCCCTTTCCATCAGTAGATTGTGCAAGGCGCCCCGTGGATAAACGTTTTTGCACTGTCAATCAAAATTGATTTAGTTATAAGCATGGGTTGATAAATGCTTGATTTGAATACCTAACTAATTACACTCAATCGCAATAAATAATTCACTTTTCAACTGTTAAAGACACGACCACCCTTTTCCACACATTGTTGTAAAGAATCATTTAAAATATCTACTAACCTGCAGCAGGCAGATAATTTGTTGAACAATGAACGGCCAGTCCACGCCAAAGACCATCTTTGTGACATTCCCAAACAAACCAATCAGATGCATCGTTACATGTGATGTTTACCTCGTCACCAATCTTATAGCGAGGCTTGATATTTTCAACAGATGAGACAACGGGTATGATTGGTGGATTACATTCTGAATTAAAAATAGGTTAAAAGTAAGAATACTGAGTTATGATATTGTGATTGTGATTATGGTATGCATGTACGAGGAGACAATTAGTAATACGAGTATTATCCTATTACTAAGCAAGTTATAGACCTTTAATACAAAACATTCATTACTGAAAGGTTTTTCAAGACCGATTGCTGAAAACGTTTAAAACCTTCAGTTATTAATAAATTCTAAGAAATTTTCGTTTCCATCCAATAAAATTACTACTTTCGTAAAGGTTAACTTCGTAAAAGTTAACATGACTAATTATACAATGTGTACATTTGCAAGACCAGCATCGATAAACATTTGTATTAATTTTGTCGTATTTTGATTGAAATAAGCGCCGTAGAACCTCGCATTATTTTGTCAAAATGCATATAATATTTGCATAGTGAGAAAGAGAGAGAGAGAGAAAAAAAAAGATTACATGGTAATATGGGGAGTATCCATTGCTTTAAAATTATTAACACGCTAACAATACCTATAACTGGATCCGGGCAGACTATGTTTTGTCCAGTCCATATTCCATCGTTGCAATTCAAATCAAACCAATCAGGACCGTTGTTACATGTTACATTTAAGGTATCACCGTCCTTGTATGAAAGACGAAGATTCTGAATGGTTGAATCAGGAGGTACGGCAGGGGCACCGCAGTAGGCATGGGAAGGAGGAAGAACTGCGGAGGGAAAATGCTATCCATACTAAATGTTATTGTGCTTACATCTTGCTTTACAAATAACTTGGCAAACAACACTAATACATATAGATTTTGACATTTCTTTATAAGTTCCACTTTTACCTCCTTCTGTAAAAAAAAATTAGAAAATACAAACGTGGTTTGAAAATTATCACATGAATCATCTTACGATTATTTAAGAACGTTATTGAATGACCCTTTATAGAACAACCCCCCCCCCCCAAAAAAAAAAAAAAAAAAAAAAAAAAAACATTTATAAGAGTTCCAATCCGACTTAGAAAGAAGTTTGTATAGCTCCAAAAATAAGTTCACTAGTGAAAGGCGCTGATGACACAGAAAAAAAAAAAACATGTTTCGGGGTTATTACGCGATTCAAAGCAAGTTTTAAGCAAATAAGATAATAAAGTAACACTATTAAATATTTTCTCCTCTTTAACAAACAAACAATTACTTTCTGTTGTTTCAGGACAAGATACGATAGGTCCACTCCAGAGCCCTTTGTTATGACACTGAAGGGCGAAGATATCATTGTTGGTATCACACGTCACATTCACTCTATCACCAAAGTTATAATTCAGACGAAGATCTTGAACAGTAGCATGGTGGGGAACATATGGAGCACTGCAAGGTATTGAACCTAGAAAATAACAATACCGACATGATACTGTAATGACAAAATATGTGTTTTAAGATTTACAATTTTATCATAGCAATATGAGATATATATATAAATATATATATATATTTATATATATATATATATATATATATATATATATATACATGTATATATAATATGACAGGAGTGCAGCTGCAACTGCTTCGCTGCAGACGTTTTGAAGTATCTGGGTCTTATATATAAAGAGGTTGTAAAGCAAAAAGAAGAAGGCTAAAATTGGGATATGCAAATATGGGGGAATACAAATACTCGACACACTAATAAAGAACATTGGAAAACAAAGAAAATTATATCTATTTGTTTATATAATGTTCATCAAAAATAATTATATATTTGTAACAACTGTTGCAACTTTGCGAAATATAGATAATGCATGAAAAAGGTTTTCAAACAAACAAAGAAATGAAATTACTTTCTGTTGGTTCAGGACAAGATACGACTGGTCCACTCCAGAGTCCTTTGTTATGACACTGAAGGGCGAAGATATCATTGTTGGTATCACACGTCACATTCACTCTGTCACCGAAGTTATAATTCAGGCGAAGATCTTGAACAGTGGCGTGGTGTGGAACATATGGAGCACTGCAAGGTATCGAACCTAGAAAATAACAATACCGACATGGTATTGTAATGACAAAATATGTGTTTTAAGATTTACAATTTTATCATAGCAATATGAGATATATATATATATATATATGTGAAAGAAATTGCGAGAATAACGTTGCGTAGCTCAATAAAAGTTCCCCAGAGCTGTCCTCCCTTTGTGAAATTTTTGCAAAGGCTGAAAAAATGTCTCCGCCGGGAATCGAACCCGGGTCGTTGGCTTAGAACGCCAATGCCTTAACCACTAGACCACGGAGACGGGTTAGTGGTTTCGGCGACATCAGATTCAATTGACCGACAGATTGACAAATCCCCAGCCTTATTAATTAATTCCCCTTGTCGGGGGCAGATGAGTTTGTAAACAAGACAAGCCGCTAGTGCCTCAGCTGGATCCAAGCAAATGCTTTGAATACATGTATACATTGGAATAAATTATTCTTAATAACATTATTGTAAGGAAATAACATATACAACAGCTTTGGCAAATCTCGTGGAAATAAATACAAATGTGAAAGAAATTGCGAGAATAACGTTGCGTAGCTCAATCAAAGTTCCCCAGAGCTGTCCTCCCTTTGTGAAATTTTTGCAAAGGCTGAAAAAATGTCTCCGTCGGGAATCGAACCCGGGTCGTTGGCTTAGAACGCCAATGCCTTAACCACTAGACCACGGAGACGGGTTAGTGGTTTCGACGACACCAGATTCAATTGACCGACAGATTGACAAATCCTCAGCCTTATTAATTAATTCCCCTTGTCGGGGGCAGATTGTATATGTTATTTCCTTACAATAATATATATATATATATATATATATGTATCAATTATTGTAAGGAAATAACGGGTTAACAATATACAATAACAATAACAATAAACCATGCTTAAAAGTTCAGAATCATGAGTGATTGTTTGATTATTTGTGTAAAAGTCAATGCAAATCACTAAAGTGCAAGTTTGCATATTTCTCTATCTCTTTCTTTTCATGAGCATAAGTTTAATAGGGAAGCATATTGTACCTGAAGAAATTCCTGAGAATTACATAACAATTTAAAAAGGTCATTTGCTAACTTGCATAGGAAATGTACACAATATGCTTCATATAACCTTAAGTGCAACTTTTTTCCCCATGCATTTTGACATAAAATGCATTTTTTCACACCAATAATGATATCTGATGGCAATGGGGTGCCATTCATGTTATGAGTAATAAAATTCCCTATCCATTCCCGTTTGAATTATGAAAATCGGTCAAGTACTTTTTGAGATATATCCAAACATGCTAGGGGGGAACTTACTTTTTTGGTTGAGTGTGTATATATATATATATGGCATGAGTGCAGCCGTAACTGCCTTCGCTGCAGACGTTTTGAAGTATCTGGGTATTATGGTAATTGCCGGGAGGGCGCATTGTTATACATAATTTGTATTAACGCTCACTGCACATGCAGTTTGAGCACTGTCTTAGATTGCGTGGAGAGTCTCTATGTGAGACGTTCACTATTTGCGTTATATGCAATGCTCGCTGCTCGCAGTTTGAGCACTCTGGTGACTCCACTATGCAATTCTTCCCCACAATGTGTAACCGCACAACAAGGGTCCCAAGTCCTTGTGTTGCCTTAAAGCCATTATGGTAATAGCCGGGAGGGCGCATTGTTATACATAATTTGTATATATATATATATATATGTGTGAGAGGCTAGACAATCTTCGTACTCATTGACTGTGTCATCGTAGAAATATTATATCTTGTAAGACGTGCAAAAGCGAATGATGACACTATCTCAAGCAACAACACATCATCAACACAGCCGTGATAAAGGCGCCTTCGCCGAAAGCTTGGCACTAGCAACGGATATAGAGCTACGTCTCGTGTCATCATTCGCTTTTGCACGTCTTACAAGACATATATATATATATATATATATATATATATATATATATATATATATATAAAGAGATTGTAAAGAAAAAAAGAAGAAGGCCAAAATTGGGATATGCAAATATGGGGGAATACAAAAATGGGGAATACAAATGTACTCGACACACTAATAAAGAACATTGGAAAACAAACAAAATTATATCTATTTGTTTATATAATGTTCATCAAAAATAATTATATATTTGTAACAACTGTTGCAACTTTGCGAAATATAGATAATGCATGAAAAAGGTTTTCAAACAAACAAACAAATGAATCCCCAAAGCACGTACGAAAATCATTCATTAAAAACTTCAAATTCATCCTCTGGATGATAAAAACCACTATTTAACACATAAACAGATTCGTTAGTAAGGGGGGAGGGCATGGAGGGGCGGGTATGAGATGCGCAACAACTGAACCTAATAATAGATTACTTAAGATGCCATTAGACGTCAAACGATCAGGCAAAATACAGAAATGAGGGATACAGTTTAACTAACACGTGCAAAAGGAAACATCTTTTAAACTGGAAAAAAAAGATAAGAAAAAAAAAAAATCCATACTCCAAGGCTGAATGTAAGTAAATTTACCTCCAGAAACCTCCATTACTTATCTTGGGAGAAAAAAGAAATATCTCTAAATAATGTGTTTTGACCTTCTAAATAGCCTATACAAGAAGTCCACAAACCTATGAGTATCAGCAACCCATTTAGAACACAATTTTAGAGTACCTCCTACAACCAAGATTCATGAATTCTTGGCAGCAAAAGTATATTGCAAATGATATGTGTAAGGCACAGTGGCAATACTTTGTCAAAAAATTGATCATGGATACACACAGACTTCACGGCCTAGTCCAGAAGCAGTTGAATCCGAAACGAGTGCAACCTTCGAGTCGCTAAGGATAAAATTAAATACTAACAAAAGGGTTAAAAATGAAGAATAAAATAATTAAAAGTAGAGGCGATAAAACAAAAGTGCGAAGATGGAAGCAATTACCCTCTCTGAAGAACACTTTTATTCTCTCTTTTGCATGCCCTTTTCCTTGGCTGTTTAAACTCCTTAAGATACAAAACTCTGAGATGTTTAGGAACTTAAAGCAATGAAATATGTACTTTTTCCTTCCATCCTAATAAGCAATGATGCCTTATTACCATAAAATACGTACTTTTTCCTCCCATCCTAATAAGCAATGATGCCTCATTACCATAAAATACGTACTTTTCCCTCTCATCCTAATAAGCAATGATGCCTTATTACCATAAAATATGTACTTTTTCCTCTCATCCTAATAAGCAATGATGCCTTATTACCATAAAATACGTAGTTTTCCCTCTTATCCTAATAAGCAATGATGCCTTATTACTATAAAATATGTACTTTTTCCTCTCATCCTAATAAGCAATAATGCCTTATTACCATAAAATACGTACTTTTTCCTCTCATCCTAATAAGCATTGGTGCCTTATTATTATAAAATATGTACTTTTTCCTCTCATCCTAATAAGCAATGATGCCTTATTACCATAAAATACGTACTTTTTCCTCTCATCCTAATAAGCAATGATGCCTTATTACCATAAAATACGTACTTTTTCCTCTCATCCTAATAAGCAATGATGCCTTATTACCATAAAATACGTACTTTTTCCTCTCATCCTAATAAGCAATGATGCCTTATTACCATAAAATACGTACTTTTTCCTCTCATCCTAATTTTCCAGTCAAACACTTCACCTTTATTTTCATTTTATTTGTTTTTATTTTTTGAATTGTGCAGCTTTGGTGGTGCCAACATAATATTATATAACCTAACGCTTCACTATTTTTTATAGGGCAGGTGCTTTATAATTATGCAAATAAATTATGTTAACTTTAATATTTATATCTTTCTCTTGTGTCTCTCCCTCTTCATCTATTGTTGCTTTATTATTATTTTTTTTGTTCATCATTGCTTCTAAGTGTAAATAGAAAAAAAAAGCAATTGAAAATGTTTTTAAAAAAAATTTTTTAATCCGACCAAAAAATCTGTATCACAGCCATAAATGGATTTCCTGTGGGCATTTGAAATGATCGTGTCTATTCAATCACTTGAAAAACACAATGCCCATTTTGTTGTGCTACTTGTTAAAAATCACAGAAATCAAATATCTGTAAGACAAGCTGACCATTCAGATTCCTCCTGAATAATAAGGGGTCTGTAAAAATACGTCACAAATGTAAAAAAGGTATTAAAAAAGAATATTTTTTGAGGAATCTTAACAATAATTCATAAAGGCCAAATCAGAAATCATATTTGCCCTCATTCCTTCTTCTTCTTTTGCTTCTTTTCCTTCTTCTTCTTTCTTCTTCTGTATATTTTCTTATTTCCCCTTTAACATTTAATTATATATATATATATATATATATATATAGTTCTGTATATCTTCTTATTTCCCCTTTAACATTTAATTATTTATATATATATATATATATATATATATATATATATATATATAGTTGTAAAGAAATGTAGATGGGAGAACGTATAGAAAAAAATAATTTAAAGTAAGATAAAGTTTACTCCGAGAATAAAGACATAGTAGATATCCGTAGGTTTGCTTCCACAAGCGCTTTCGTTTAATTCTTCAGGTGGAATGAATTATTCCACCTGAAAAATTAATTTTAAAATATTCAAACGCCTCACCTGGTTTGAGGCATCCGATGAATATTTGGTATTTGTTTGACAGTGAAATGAACGTGCAAGTTTGGTGATTGCATAAGCACAACCGTACACCTTGGTCATACTTTCCGCGCTGCGATATTTAACATTTTATATTTCTATTCACGATGTATGATTTTGTAGTTCTTGTTGCAGGTTATATATAAAAGGCGAGACATAATATGCAACTTTGTCAGGAGATTCCATTGGTGTATACAAGTATGTTGCATATAAACTTCCATCTTCGAAGTTACAGTACAAATTTCCCAGGATTTCGTTTTAAAATGGTAAAATGTTATTACATTCTTTTGGATGATAAAAAAAACTGTAACGGTTTTCAGTGTTGAAATATAATTTCTTTGATTCTGTTTGCACTACATCCATAATGGTGTCCAGGTTAATGTTTCTTGTTTTATCGTCAGCTTCGTAAATTCCATCAGCTTACTCAATAGTTGTAAGGAGGGGGGGGGGGTCATGTTTATTACGAAACAACTATGAAACAACGATGCCCTACCAAGACACTATTTAATATTAGATCAAACACCTCACCTCGTTTGTGGCATCCGATTATTACTTGGTTTTTGTTTGACAGTGAACGAAACGTGCAAGTTTGGTGATAATCCGTAAGCACAATCGTACACCTCGGTCAAATTAACCGCTCTGTTGTATTTCGTCGTTGAATTAACGAAGTGGCACAACGTCCAAAATAGCGTAAAATATCATATTTAATTAAGTATCAGTTTTGATTTATTCTGCAAAAAACGGTATGATCAAAACAACACGAGCCTCAAAAAGGCCAACCATTTCATTCACGAAGTGACACAATTTTTTTTAATGTTATGGTGAATGGAGCGCACGTATGAATAAAGAGCGCGCACGGTACACGTGCGCATCCAATGTGTCACTTCGTGAAAAAAAAGTAAAATGCGAATTAATGTTTAATGCGCGGCACAGACCGTTGTGTCGCTTTGCGCATACAAAAACACATACGGTGCTTACCCGTAGCTTACACGAAGTGGTACCCAGTGACACGAATGTTTGCAGCCTTGCACTGCTAATATTTCACATGAACAACTCTATTATTCTACATGGATGGGTAGACAAGATTCTTTTCGTTCTTAACATACATGATTTATCAAATTTAACTCATATCAACAAGTCAAATTTGCTGTTTTCAATATGCAAAAATTTGAATCGCGTTTTACTCGAAAAGTGATTTCGCGCATCAGCGGTCGCGTGTGCCACTTCGTGAATTCAGCGACGATTTAACGATATGTTTAGAAATATATTACCTAGACGTTTTCATTATATTCCCAATTTTGTTGTGCCATTCACGAAGAGATACCACCAGGGTCGCTTGCACACGTTCCATCACATATCCTGCATACTGATAAAATGCGATATCACTTTACTTTAGAACTGTAATCTAACGTTTATGAAAAAAAATATGAAGCTCCAGAGACAAAAATATAAGTGTACTTATATAACTTAATTTATACATTATAGACATAACATAATTCCTATTATCAAGAGGCAGATCACGGACGGGTTTAGCAAACGTAAACGAATCTCTAACATTATGAACAGACAAACAATCTACGACTGGCTGAAGTTGCTCGCTTACCCATTTTGTCAGTTCATGCTGCGCTGACCCAACCATCGATAGAATATGACGAGCGGAACGTTGGTTTTGTGGGTTTTGGGGAGGCCGTACATGCGGGGTCTTAGCAAGCCATGTGGTCGAATTCTAACTGGCTTAGACAAATCGCCGCGTTTACATAAATCCAATAAATGTCGTTGGAGCTTGGTTTCCAAAGTAGCTGTGCGATCATGTTCTGGGACAGCATATATGCGACAAAACTTTGATTCATCATGAAGAATGTCAGACATTTTGTCTGCATAGTCGCTTTGCTTCAGAATGACAACACCGGTGCCCTTATCGGGTTTACATATATGAATATCAGGATTGGCTTTAAGTCCGCGTAGTGCTACCAAGCATTCACGCGTGATATGAAAATCAGACATAGCATTGGAAATGCCACAATACGCATGCGCAAGATCTGATAAGCGCGCTTTGAGTGACTCTCCGTCTTCCTTTGAAGAAGGAGTGTTTTCAATACTTAAAACAAGCCTTATTTTATGTATTTTGAATTCAGAATGTGACATGTTGTTCTTGTTTGAAATGCATTGTGGGGGAATTTGCGTTAATCAGTGAATGAAATCAGTATAAAGTACAGCATCCGCGAGAGAACTCTAGCAAAATATATATATATATTTTTTTAATCAAACGTCTCACCTGCTTTGTGGCATTCGATGTATCCTTGATATTTTTCTGACACTGTACGAAACGTGCAGCTTTTTGGACGTCAAAACTTCGTTAAGTGCAGTTGAGCAATTCTGTCATAATGATCGCAGTAGAATTGCCTTATAAATATGTTAGGCAGAGGTACTTTATGAGTTTTTGTCAGGGGCCAGAAATATTTTCAAAATTATGCTACGGGCCAATTCCGACATATATGTGTACGACGTTGAAGATTCTTGTTCGAACTTTCCATTCTCATTATCAACTTTCAATTTTCTCTGTTTTAGGAGCGAGCAAAAAATGGCACCTGAATACTGTGAAAAAAAAATCGTCATCAAGTAATTATAATGGTAAGATGTAAAAATTAGAAAGAGACCGCCTGAATGCCAGGCATAAGGCAGGCAATCGGGTGGCGCGTCCGATATTTTGGTAACAATGATGTTCCCGGAAGGAGGTGACCGCAGCCTCAGCCCCCCGCCCCCCCCCCCCCCCCCCCCCCCCCCCCTCCCCAGCCCACACACACCACCTAATATGCCAATTCATATATATTCGAATGGACCACCTACACTCTAGATTTGATTTGGGTTAATCCCTTTGGCAGCTCACACAGGAAGCTATACTGGGATGGTAGGTGAAGCGATCAGTCGCAGGGAGTGTCGTGAAGTACAGAAGTGGTGGTGGGTCTATAGACATAACACTTCTTAATATATAGTAAAATATGCTATGTCAAGTGCAAGTAAAAACCATTCCAGTGTACTTAAACCATGTGAGAGCCTACATGCGGCTACATCACTCTAACGGAAGTATGTTGCTGGGGTGACAATAGGTGGATATGGTATGAAGACAAGCTGGTGATAAATTTTGTAGAAGAGGGAACATTGGGCAAGAATTCGGGGTGTGTAAAGTGAGTCCCATCCAGGTGATGATATAAGAACAGAGGGTGATGTGGAGTTCCTGTAGTCACAGTATGCACAGCGAGCCGGTGATCTTTGTACTTGCTCAAGAATATTTGTGACTGTGATGGTGTGAGGGTTCCATGCCTCGGAGCCATACTCCAGTATGGTTGTGTAAGCCTTTAACTTCACATCTCTTGTGCAAGAGGAAAGAGTCCTGCGAAGGAGACCAAGAGTACGGCTCGCTTTCTGCCGGATGGATTGGCAGTGCTTATTCCAACGAAGATCGGCAGAAGCTGTAATCCCTAGATACTTGTAGTGTTCGACTCTGGGGATAAGTCCATTTGACAGGCGATATTGTTGGATGCTGGGAGTACGCTTGCGTGTGATTGTTAGTGCTGCACACTAACAACAACCTACTCAAATCTAGGCTGTGTGTGGATAGCAGAGAAATCTATCTATTACAGATAGATGGAAAGAAAAAAAAACACTAGCAATGCAATCTTTCATTGTTAAATCTTGAATTGCTAAAAGGGAGTGAGTGGCAAGTCGTAATCCAAGGGCCAAACCAGTTGGCCTGACTCGGGGAAATTCGGATACAATCAGGTCCAATCGTGCGCTACCGAAGGAATGTTATTGCCGGATTCCTCGCGCGATCGTTAACTTGAATCCCTCCATACGCAACCGACCAATGAGATTCAAATACTGGAGTAAAGAACCCAGAACGCGCGATCTTGTTTACTCAAATTTGGGTCCTTTATTAGCTGAGCACGATAGATTGAAGTCGCTTTGAACTTTGATCCAGAGAAAAGAGTATCCAACTGTAAAAGCGCCCATAGATTGCGACTTGTCGCTCCCTTTAATAGATGTCAAAATGACAAGTGCAAGCTTGTCAAATAAATGATTCGGATTCCATGTCAAATTTGACAAGGTTACCTTGTCTGAGGGACACTTAATAGATTCTTTGCAAAATGACAAGTTCACTTTGTCTGTGGGGGCCACTTAATAGATTCTTGTGAAAATATTGTGAAAATTCTTGTCAAATAAATGAATCGGATTCCTTGTCAAATTTTGAGCAGGTATCTTGTCACTTTCTGATAAAAATACCTTTTCAGAATTACTAGAAATTTGTCAAATTGACCTTTTTCAGAATTACTAGAAATTTGTCAAATTGACAAGTCCTATTATTTTCAAATCTAATAGAAACTTTCAAAATTAAGTGGCATTGCTGAATTTAGATTATAATTTGAATATTATTTGCATTTTATTTTGAATTTTGACTTGGCATTGCAGAAAACTGTGTGCAGGTACATTGTAAGCTTTTACAAACTAGAATGGGGCACGATGGGAAAATGAGACACACAAACACTTATCAAATCATGTTCAAAGATGGCGCTATTTAGGAGCTCCAGTTTACTGTCACTTTAAAACGTTTCCGATTAATGACTTTGCTTTGATAGGGCACTCTATTCAAAATTTAATAGCAGGCACCGCGCAGAGTTGTGAAAATAAGTAGATTTCTTATTCAAAATGAGTAGTTACGATTATAATTAATTAAGCAGAATTCTTTTTTTTTTTGGTGAGTAGTTACGATAAAAACAAAATGAATAGGTATTCTACTAAAAAATGACAAGTTTGTGTTTAGAGTGTAGGGACCATGGATCAATTATTAACTATCCATTTTTGTTTTAGTTTATTCTGTTTTGTTGTGGGTTTTTTTTTCAATATATTAACGGGTCGCATGACATCGTCACGCAAGCCGCAAAAGGCCCCGTGAGACTCTATTTACAAGAACCACCGTTGTACGGTTTATTATTTCAAAATAAGTAAATCAAAATAGTCTCGGTAAAAAAAAAAAAAAAAAAAAAAAAAAAACGGGACGCATTTTGAACCACCCTATTTCATGCTACGCCACTTTTGACTTGTTTTAATTCAAGTTTTGCTCATCTGCTGTCAACACGTTTACAAAAATCGGTTCCGGAGTCAAACGACATTTTATGACCTCATGTCAGCCCCAAAACACAGAATGTAAAATTTTGTGTACAAAATAAATGTGAAACTGCTTTTCTTCTAGTACCTTCTTATCATCTATAATTTCTTATATAAGCTGAAATTACCATCAACTTCAATTGAATATTGGTTTAGATGTTCTACATCACTTACACGTATAAGACCTTTGTAAAAACACCTCACCTGGTTTGTGGCATGATGTGATTGGTATTTGACTGACACTGTACGAAACGTGCAAATTACGGTAGCAAAATTCTTACGTGCAACTCAGCATTTTCGCAATCAAAATTGTCGGCATAATCTCATTTCTCATTAACTGTGCCATAATGAGACAATCAACTGATATTGCAGTGGGAAAATATCATTTGATATTTCTTATTGTCATTAGCGGATCGGGGGGGGGGCACTTCCGACCCGTCCCCCCCCCCCCCACACTTTTGGAAGAAAAGTATGCATTTGGACCATAGACGATCCGTCATTTTCTCGATTGGCCCCCAACCCCCTTTTTTTGCTTGTCAGGGAATTATGGAGGGAAACTGGACCCCCATAACCCCCCCCCCCCCCCCGAGCGACTTTTCAAGAAGCTGGCGAGACTCAAAAAATACGGGTCTACCTTTTCCAAAACTTGACAAACCTTCATTTGTGTGCCCCCTCTTTTACTCTATCCTGGATCTTCCCCTGCTTATTGTGAGGGCACGAAGAGGAGTTGTTCCTTGAGACTGAATTCGAATATTTCGTTTTCTTCTAAAGATTGTACATCGGTGGTAGTTAAAGAACGAGCACCGTAGTTTTAATAAACGTAGATTGCCCAAACACAAATTATGAAACTTTGTTTAGAGATGTTGTATTCGCCTCAGATAATTCTAATCGAAAAGGGAATGGTACAAAATATATTCAATAAAACATTATATTGGCGAAGTTTCTCCATATAGAACTGCAAGGGCAAAAAAAAAATGAATCGTGGGGGGGGGGGGGGGGGAGGGGGGCTTAAAAACATGGTTTGTTCACTAAAAGCTATCATTAGGATAGCTTTGTTCTTCCTACTTCACTATTTAGGGAAATGCTTTATAATGTGGCTCCCACTAGATGATTGGATATGTTTAATACCTTTAAAACAGTTGCTGATATACCGTGGGAGTTCTTACTCTGTCAATTTCATTGTAGTATATAGACCTCCACCATCAACCATCAGTGGCTTCAAAAACACATCATTTCTTAAGGAATTTGATGATTTTGTAAATGAGATATCTCTCTTTGCAGGGAAATTAATTGTACTTGGAGATTTTAATGTTCATTGGGATGATCATTCCAAACAAGATGTTATTCAGTTTTCTTCATCCACAAGTTCTGCTGGATTAGTTCAGTATGTTAAAGGTCCAACACATAATCGTGGACATACACTAGATTTGTTTTTTACTCGCTGTGACGAATCATTGGTGGTAGATTGTTATACTGATGACACAAGTATGTCAGATCACCACGTAGTGTGTTTCAAATTACAATTACAAAAAAACAAGACATATGCAAACTGTATCAACCCTCCGTAACTACCGGAAGATTGACAAGAATCAATTTGTAAAATCACTCTCAGAGCTTATTTCCCAACCTCACCCTGATGGTGTTGATGCATTTTTTGAGTGGTATGATTCTAGTATGGGTAAACTACTTGACAAATTTGCTCCTGTAAAAATTAAGACCCGCATAGTAAAGAACAGAGTACCCTGGTACAAAGACTCAATTCATATTGCTCGTCAAGAACGACGGCGAGCTGAAAGAAAGTGGCAGAAATCAAGATCCGACCCTGATCGTGAATCATTTCTGATTGCTAAGAAAGCTGTTTGTGCACTTACTGTAACTGCTAAACAAGACTATTTTAAAAACAAATTGTCTTCTTGTAGCGACAAGGATGTTTACCGAACTATTAATTCTCTTTTGAAAAAGCAAAAGTCTGATCTTCCATTTTATTATTCGCCTTTTCTATTAAGCAACCAATTTTCCCAATATTTTGTAGATAAGATCCAGAATATAAGAGACGACCTTGATAACACACATGTTATGCCAGTTAGGTTCAAGGACAATATCTGCGAAGGGTTTAAGATACTTGAGGTCTTCCGACCTGTTTCTCAAGACGAGTTAAAGGGGTACTCCGGCCTAAAAATAATATTAATTGAATGAATAGAGTATAATTAAACAGGCAAAACACTGAAAATTTCATCGAAATCCGATAAAAAATAACAAAGTTATTGAATTTTTAAGTTTTGCATTATTTTGGGATACAGTTCTATGCATGTCATCATGAATATGTAATGAGTGAGCTGATGATGTCACGTCCCCACTTACCTTTTTTAACTATATTACATGAAATCTTCATTATTTCATTTATTCATACATGTCTATAAAAAATATCTCCCTTGTAACGAAATAAGTTACAGTAATGATAAACTTACACATTAAATAAGGAGTCAGTCCTTTTAGTTATAAGCTTGGAGCAGAAAATTTGAATAATTGCAATTTCATATAATAAAATACAAAAGAAAAAGTGGGGATATGACATCATCAGCTCACACACTGCATATTCATGATGACGTGCATATCCCTGTTTTACCAAAATAATGCAAAACTTAAAAATTCCATAACTTCATTATTTTTCATTCCATTTCGATGAAATTTTCAGTGATTTGTTTGTTTAATTTTACTTTATTTATTCAATTCATATTAATTTCAGGCCGGAGTACTCCTTTAATGACAGTTATTTCAAGATGTCCCAGCAAAAGTAGTAAATTGGACCCACTCCCAACTTGGTTAGTGAAAGACTACATTGATCACCTTCTCCCAATACTAACTGAACTTAAATTCTTCTTTGTCATGTGGTGTCTTTCCACAGAAGGCTCACCATGCAATCATAAGACCTCTTCTGAAAAATTCATCTTTAGATAAAAAAAAATTGAAGAATTATAGGCCTGTATCCAATTTATCGTTTGTTGGTAAACTTATCGAGAAAATTGCTTGCTCAAGACTGGTGGATCATATGGAAATTAATAATCTTGCTGATCCACACCAGTCTGCTTAATAGACCCAAACATGGGTAAATTTATTGATCAAACTACTTGTCATCATGCTGTAAGGTCACTTATTCTTTCCAGACTAGACTATTGTAATGGGCTTCTTTCCTCTATACCAAAATCTCATGTAAACCGTCTACAGCGCCTGCAGAATTGGGCTGCACGTCTTGTTTTTGAGGTTGGCAGAAGTCATTCTTCCCAACCTTTACTTCGTTCCCTTCACTGGCTGCCCATTCAAAAACGTATCATCTTCAAATTAGTTCTTTATGTTTATAAATCTCTCAATAACCAGGCTCCAGGGTACATATCTGAATGCTTAACTGTATATACACCTAGTAGAAATCTCAGATCCTCAATTCACAACCTTCAGCTCAGCTACCCAATGACCCGAAATTTGTCAGGTGATATGACTTTCACAGTTACTGCATCGAGGCTGTGGAATAATCTCCCCTTGACCATTAGACAGTCAGCATCCATAAAGACCTTTAAAAAAGCTGTGAAATCATATTTATTTTAAATCCGCTATCAAACTTTGTAACAGGTACATTCATTACATTTTGTCTCCATAAGACCACCTGGTAGTTCCCACATGGACGATTGAAGAGTTTTCTGATGTGTGTTTATATAGAAATTATAATGTGTTCTATAATTTAAATATTTCGTAAACGCTCCGAGCCTTATGGGAAGGGCGTACTAAATGCTTATTGTATTGTATTGTAAGTTTTTAACATGATCAATACTAAATCAACTCAACGACAATGAAATAAAGCGAGTATGAGTAACCGTCCTGTATACAGAGCGAAAAGTCGAAGCTTCTTGGTCAGACTTTCACATCCCGGAGGGGAATTTGGTAGTTTGGTGTTTCGGGGTGGGGAGGGTGGGGGGGGGGGGGGGGGTTTATTACATCGCAATCTCATTTTTAAAAATGGTAATAGAAACTAGAAAAAGAAACAACCGGAAATTCATGATAGATTAAACAAAAAATTATAGAGGTCTTCATACGGTACATTTTCACGGGAACGTATGGTAAAAGAACAACAACAACAAATCAGCCTTTGGCAGAGCAATTAAAATCGGATGTTATAGCGCATTTTATAGCCGATGAAAATATCATTGCTCTTTACATTACATGCATGTATTACAGAAGGAAAATAAAGGATTGATTAAAACTACGTTTAGATATGTTGTTAAAATACAGATTGATATTCTAATGTGCCTTACTCGCCAAGTATTTTTCATTTATTAATGTGTGCATTTTGCAGGTAGTCATTTCTCATTATTTTGTTCACACACCATTGTTCTTGAGTCCAATCATTCAAACGTCTCACCTGGTTTGTGGCATTCGACAAATTATTATTATTATTATTATTTATTCGACCATTCATAAAAATAAGCACAGGTACAATACAACATGGCAAGACAAGTACATAATAAGAATACAGAAGATCATGTAAAGGCACATGTAAGAGGATTGGGAACAACAAGTGGGTCAGGGTGCACAAAAGTGAAATACAACACTGTTGCCCGGAAGCATGCGCCCCCACACTTGCTGTGCAAATATTTGGTATTTATCTGACAATGAAGCAAACGAGCAGCTTTGGTGGTGCAAAGTTTTGTAAGTAAAACTCGTCACCAGTGTCAACCAGTCGTGCTGCCTCCATCATAACTAGCTCACTTATGCCTGATCGTATATCACCACAGTTGAAGACAGACGTATGACATAAACGAATAATAATAATAAACTAGAAAGGCCGTCAAAGGCGGCAGACCAACGCCTTAACCCAATAGGTTTTGTTTTGTTGCGATTATTTTTGTAAGCAGTAGCCATTCAAAGGGGATAACAAGAGGCACATCTCCCCCCCCCCCCCCCAAATAACTTTTGCCATATCCAGGTCATAGCTTTGTGTGTCCCCACCCTTGAAAAAATTCTTCTGAAAAAGATATTTTATTATTGAAACATCCCTCCCCTAAAAGTAATTGATTAGACATGTCAGAGAGCGTGGCGTGGTGAGAAAAAAAATGTTAGCAATTTGTATTCAGTGTTCAGTCCAAGGCCGTACGCAGAAATTTTTTTCCTGGGGGGGGCAAGATGATCGCTTTCAAAGGAACCCATAACTTGAAGTCTAAAACCCGATTAAAAAAAGTATGATTTTGAAATTTCTGGGGGGGGGGGGCGGGGGGGGGGGGGCAACTGCCCCCCCCCCCCTCCCCGCTGCGTACGGCCTTGGTTCAGTCATGTCAGTGTTAGTAAATGTATTCATGTTCTATCTTTACATGCCAATTCGGGTTGTTGTTTTTTTTTTCATCGGGCTTGGATAAAATAAATATGACGACAAAAGAAGTTGGATCTCGACTTGAAAATGACGTGCATGCGGGGCACAGAGCTTACTCACTCAGTACTACAGTCAGCCGGCCCCAGGCACTTCGCGACAGTGCTGTGTATAGTTATGTACGTACACTACAGCTACTCAGCCACTCACTCAGATCAACACACGCGAACACTCGCGAGTGCGATAGACTCACTCACGTCGAACAAACGCACCAGATTTTCACCGAAAACAATTAAAATCACGTACTACACGTCCACCAGGATAAAATAAATCACAAAAACTTCCACAACAAAGTGGAAAGAACCGGGGAAAATAAACAGAAATGCACAGAAGATAAGAAATAGGAGAAATTAGACGTGCTAGGCTATACGTATACCGTATACCTAGCCGCTTTCGATTTCGCAACGAGAGTACAGTTCAAGCGCGAAAAATCCCTTGTTGCTGGGATACGTTGGCTTTGAATATTCATTGCAGGCTCGTGCGGATTTGAAGTGAAATAGCAAATAATGGGTCTAAAAGTCTTCTAAAATTCATAAACCTGAAATAGATTTTTGGTGAGACGAAGTAATGAGTGTTTTGATTGACCCAAATATTTCTGCATCGGCAGGCGAAGTTTGGGGTCATCAAACTTTCTAGTTTCTATCCTGTCACTCTCTGAACTGAAGTTCCTATACTTTACTACAGGGTCAAAAATTCAAGGTCACACAGAATTTGCAGGGGTCAACCAATCATCACCAAAATCTAATCGATTCTTTCCTGTCACTTTCTGAACATTCCCTGAAAATTTGGTGCAAATCCGTTCACCCGTTCTCTTGTTATCTTGTACACAAACAAACAAACAAACAAACAAAAAAACGAAAAAACAAACAAACATACGGAGCCCTTTACATAACCCTGCCGATTTCATCGGCGTGGGTAAAAAAAAACAATACAGTCTACTCCAACTACCATACGCGAGCTTCACCTCTACCTCGCCTTCATATAAATCAGATCCGCGGATGAGACGAATATTTGTTTAGCTGTTTATTTAATTCCGAAGTAACGTCTGATTTTTAATCCATTGCATTTTTACAAAACAATCACGACTTTCCAGCATGGAAACAAAAAATAACATCACCAAGCTGACGATCCATGAAACTCGATATAAAATATAAATAACGGTCCCCCCCCCCCCCATGAAAAAAAAAAAAAACGCGTTTTCCCTAAAAGGACGTATCTGAAGTGCACACTCACACGCAATGATAATCGATGCCCAGCCCTTTTTTTCTGATTATAGGTGAAGGCAATTATCCTTAAATAAGTGCCATTGATCGGCGCCGATTACGTAGGACCTATGCACAGCTTGAGCTAAACTCGTTTTAGAGTGGTCTCTCTGCAGAATGATTGTGTGTCCACTCCGCACCGCCATAAAAGAATTACAAATTAAGAAATCAGGATAGTCCCCCAAAAGTTAGTATATTTCTAGAAGGGTAAACAAACATAGGGTTTCCCTAACTTGCAATCGTGTGGGGGTGATGATGATGATGATGATGATAAGTCAGGCTATTCATACAACATATTTCTTTTTTATAGCTTCCTAAGAACAGGCTCCAACATTAAATAATTATTTACACATCTGCTGAAGGAGGTTCATTTTGAGATTTATGTTAGGCATGAAGTAATTGTCGTTATACTTCTTTATACTTCTGGGGAGCACCGTATTTCAAGAAAGACTCTCCAGACATAGTTCCGTTGATGTTGAATACCCGTCGTCTGCAGCGGAGATACGACAGGAACCATTTCAGAGCAGTGGCATCAACTCCAAAGTCTCCAAGTAGCCTATGGAGAAGGAAATCAAGATATAATATTTCGAAGGCAGCTGACAGATCCCAAATACCATAATGGTCGCCTTCTTGTCCTTGTCTGTTCACAATATGCCATCAACTACTGTCATAACGGCAGTCTTCACACTCTTTAGCCCTTTTTATGGAGGCTGCATGGTCTCATGAATGTCTGGTCCTGAAGATGTGGCAAGGAAATGCAAGTTGGACATGAGCCTCACCACTGTAGAGGGAAGACGACTTTAGTACAGGGGTAACATGAGCAAGCTCCTGTTCTTCAGAATATTGTCCTTCCCGTACAAAAAAGCATGATCAATTTCCAGTATCAGCATGGTCATTAAATCACGCTTTTTCTTTACGATTGTAGTTGGAATTGGATCCAGGGGAACATGACTAAGCAGGTGCCATTCGCTCTTTGTACATACATTGGAAGGTTTTTTTTTTTTTTTTTTTTTTTTTTTATTGGGGAGGGGGGGGGGGGTGAAGTAAGACGTTCATGACATGAGGAAAGTAGATTTTTGTTCACATCTGGTCCATCAGCCGAAAATGTATTTGAGGGCAGGTTGTATTTGATCAATCTTTCGAAATCAGTATTTTGATATTATGAAAGGCGATAATTTTTATTGATTAGCAAGTAATATAGACGTGATGTAGTTGATTTAATTTTCCAATGCAGAAGCTCGTTGATAATGCCAAAGAGTGCCTTCTAATCAGGTCCACATGCAAGTTTTAGTTCATTGTAGTAATTTACTCTGGCAATTTCAAACTAAATGCTGCACACCCCAAGTGTTCAAAGGCGACGCCTGGGATGGGCAGACGATAACTGCGCTTTCTCCGGGTATGTTATCGTACCCACACAGACCATTCATAATTCTCACTCTCCTCCCGTATCTCACTTAAGGAGTAAAGTGTAACTTACATCACAAATAAATGCTTTGCTAGTTATATAAGTTATTAACTATGTATCTTTGGTGTCTTTATTTTATCGTCATTATTATCATCGAGTTATTTCGGTTACAAATCAGAAAGAGAACATGAAATTATTCATACTCACAGTACTGTTGTATTCAATGCAAACCTCGAGCGTGAGAGCTCAGAAATAAACTTTACATTAAAGTTAAATTAAAGGGGTGATCGACTATGTCCCATCGCGCCTGGGATAATTCAAATCCGAATCGCAGGTGAGTCCAGGTTGTTGAAGTCATCGCGAACGCGTCTGGAGTTTCAGGCGGCTGGAGTGGTCATCGCTGGACTGGCAGCCGGGGTAGCGATGATCTTTTACATGTAGATGGTTAATCAGCTGGCCACATCAAAGTAGTAAACGTTGCAGTAAGCAACAATGTTGACTAACCCGAACTATAGAGCTATAGTCATGTTGACAGAGGGTATTGAGTCTTATAGTTTACGAGAAATAAATTTATGAAGTGTTTTAACACAGCATTCAGTTCTGATATTAACAGCTTCGAGTGTTGATTCAGCAGTAATCGATTTAACTTTGAAGAAAACAACTATCTGGTATTAATGCATATTTCAGCCACGAAGAAGAACAGTAGAAAACAGTTATTCAAGTTCTGATGAAGACTTGTCGGCCATATTTGCTGGGATAGGCCTACTTGGGCGACGTCCGGATAAATTAATTCAGGAACAGAAAATTTTACAAAGTTCTCGTCTGCTTTAGTCAAAAAGACATTCTAGTCAGAAGACAATTTTCTACCCCCCTGGTAGAAAATCTCCAAAAACTTCAGATGTGTATGTTACTCTGCCAAGGAGGCCCTCCTTATTGCCTTCCCCGGACTCAACTCGACTCTCTTTCCGTATAACTCGGAGCCTCTTTTGATACCACTTTTCAATTGGGCGAAATTTCACAACTGCCACACCCTTTCTGCCCATGTCAATACCATTTAACCAATCAATTGCCTTTATTCCTCCGATCACTTAAGATTTTGCACACCTGTCACTGCCCTAGCTAGCGGTAACCCCTTTGGTAATTTCTTATCATTTTCATAGTCGTATACTCTCATTCAAATTTCATAACATTTTACTATTCGGAGCTCCGCTGTTTACACTTGTCCCAGTTTCCAAACTACTCTCTGACTAAAATTGTGTTTGTTATGGAAAAAATGGACGTGTTCTGAAGCTTTAAAAGTCGACATTTTGTGTATAGCACTCCATGTGCTTAATAATTGCATGCCGATTCTATAATAACTTATTCAAATAGCCTATTTACATTTGGCGTAGATTACGCACTGAAAAGTTTCGATAGTCAGAAGTCGATAATATAAATTAGGCTATGCATATTAAACGAAATGTGCAATTTAAAGTCGTCCAGTTTTGAGAAAATGAATAAAGGCTGTTTATTATCCCATGTCATATTCTGACGTAATATGAAATGAAAATATCAGGGAAGACAGGACAATGGCAATTTCGTTGATTGATCAACACTCTAAACGCATGAATTAAATTGTGGACTTGGATTACCAAAAAAAATAAAATAAAAATAAAATAGCGAGTCTTTTTCTGCTTAAAACGCCTCGCCAGAACCTGACATCGGCGACAACACAAACCAGTCTGATCTCCAGCCCCCGTATGATGTCAACCACAGAACTGCCAGTTGCATGTACCAAGCCCAACATAATTATACTTCAACATTTGACCTCCTCATTTTCATCGTGCTATCCGCACTATCCCATAAGAATGAGAGACTACACAGTATTCAAGATAATGTATGATATTAAATAAAAACTCCTCACCTGGTTTGTGGCATCCAACATACAGTTGGTATTTTGTTGATTCTGTAGTAAAAGTGCAGTTTCATGTCGAAAAATGTCTAAGACCAATTAGACACTGAACGAGTTCCCAGTGTCATTGTGATTTCACCAATTTCGCTGCAATTCGACGATAAATCAGTGCTAATAACCATACCAATCATCATAATCATACAGTCTACTCCAACTGCCATTTGTCAGCTTGACCTGGACCTTGCTTACAAATGATTAGGTCCGTAGGTGAGACGAATATATGCTTTACCTGATAACAGCAGTCTTGTAAGAACCGCATAAAAATGCAATTATTTTATATACTGCCATATGCATACCATTGTAAGACACGGGTCAATGCAGTGTCTATACTGAACCAGAAGAAGAAAGATAAATTGGGGGTTTAATAGAAATCATACGGAAACAATAACGACAGTACACAAGATAAAGCCCATTGCACACAATTTATTAATTTCCAGGCGCATTTCCTAGGCACAGATGCAAACTTTTGAAGCCGGATGCCATGTCCTAGCGCAGGTTCAGGATAATCAACCCTTACAAAAAAGTACCATGGTAACACCATGGTAATACCGCGGTAAATTGGGACGGTATTACTGTGAAAGTACCATGAATTTACCGCATTACCCATTGTCAAGATGAAAATACTATGAATGTACCATGCTTTTCATGGTACACGATGCAAATAGTATGAATATACAATGCTTTTCATAGTAATACTGTGGCAATACGATGTGTACCACAGATTTACCATTTTTCGTGGTATTATGGCGGTAATACCATGAAATACGTAGTATTACCATTGTATTTTTTTATAAAGGAATAAGAATATACAGAAAATATATATGACTGTAGAGTATAATTATGTAGCATACTTTTTGTTGTAGTATGAATTCACAGAAATGAACAATTCGCATGGTGGAATAACGACCCTGCGTCGACAAGCTGAGATTAAGTTTACAGTGCTGGGTTACCCTTTAAAGAGCTCCTTCCTTGACTCACCTCCAAAATGGCTATTGGAGAAACATAATACCGCACTTCCTGTCCTTTATGCATCTGGTTAGCTGGGCCTGTCCCACAAAGCTTATAAAATCAATATTGATACACGTAACGATGAAAGTGTCGCTGGACATAGGCGCTGTGCAAAGCTACCCCTATTTCGAAAATACCCTTTTCACTCCTAAGCCATTGAGCGAGAGATACGTAGAAACTTACCTATCGTTTCCACGAAAATAAACTCTCATAACCGTTAAGGTCGGCGTAAGAGTCGTCTGAACTTGCTATTGTATACAAATGAATGAGTATTAAGTACAACTCAGTTGTCAACTTCATTGTCTGAAGGCCATGTGGTGAAGCTACGTTGGTTCTGAATTGTATTCAAGTTCACGATTGGGGTAATGTAATCCCATGCATTAGCTAAGATCACTGCGACTTGGTTTGTTAAAACGAAAACGCATGCATTTCGTTAAGAAATACTTAACAAAAACAAAACAAAAAAATGTAATAACGGTCACATACGTTAAGTGTCTTCTGAAGTTAGTGTCAAATGGACGGTCTGGCCATGTTCCAAACCACACGTACAAAAAAGGCCTATCCTGCAGCTGATACTTTATAATTGTAATTATAACTGTGACAGCTATATATATAAAACCATTTCTTAAGGGCAGATTGTTCGAATCTAAGAACTCCCAGGGTTTGTTTACAGCTTTTCAAAATACACGGCAACCAAGTGGACAACGCGTCAACAATTCCAATTTTGTAATTGGAACTGAACAACCAAATTCATTTAAAAGTGTCAACATTCAAAACGTCTACTATATAATCCAGTTATATCATTCGTCAATTTCTTAAGGCCGTTTAAACTTTCAAAAGATGCTAGCATGACAGAAGTTTCATAATTATGTGCGATGAAATGTATACAACATGGTTTTAAGTCGATGTAAGAGAGAGAGAGAGCAGTTTTCTTTTTAACATCAAGGATGCCAAAACGTCTATTGTTGCGATAACTATAACTGTTGGAAGAATAAAATGTCCTTCCTTTAAATACAAACCATTAGCACCGATCAAGAAGCAATGATTATCGATATCATTACTGCCAAGTGTTTTCCTCTTTTAAGCGGCTAGTCCTTGCGATTGGAGATAAATGTTTTAAGATACTGTTCACTTTTCAAAAGATTATATTTTATGAAAGCGTGTCAATCGAGAAACACTGAATAACTGAAAAACAATCGAAGATTATAAATTATTAATTAAATCAAACAATAATTAGGTAACTAAGGAAATATAAAACAAATAAATACAAATAATAGTGATATTACCACTACCCTTACTATTTCCACTACTATTACTACTATTCATACTCCTACTACTACTAATGATAATGATATTATGACAAATAAGTGAAGAGAATGGAAATTAGTCATATTCATTAAGGTTGTTTCATGTTTATCGCCATGCCATTCAGAAGGAGATAAGATACATTTGGTTAATTAATTAAAATATAGACTATTCCATTTTCTAAATTCCATAGGTGTGGTGCAGGAACCCCTCGGTTTAAGTAGCCAGTGGGTTAATGTCTATTGCAGATCGATGATAATCAAAACGCCTCACCTGGTTTGTAGCATTTGACGTATGCTTGGTATTTGAATGACAGCGTGTCAAACGTGCAGGTTTTATTGTGTTAAAATATGTGCAACTCCTCACCCTCGTCATACTGCGCGCGGTGTTATTCGTATTGACCTTTTTTGTATTTGTGACCCGACGCCTCAAAACCTACAATAAGTCGCCAAAATTATTTTTTTTTCTTTTATACATTTTCTCAAAGTAGAGATTCTCAGCTTTCCAATGGTATATCACTTGCCTAGTTTACTCAATGATAACATCTTTAAATATCACATTTAGTATTAGTATGTAGCCAGCAATCAATAACTCCTATTCAGAGAAAATGGCCATTTAAGTTCGGAACAAAGGAGTGCTAAACCTTCGCTCTCTGTGTGCGCCCAAGTAATACTGGGTATTCAAATGGCCATAGCAACCAGTTTGAAGGGATTATCAGATTAGGCTGAATTTTGGCACGCTGCTCCAGGAGGACCTATTCATTACTCACTCCAAAAATCAAGTTAATAACTTTAGAGGTAAAGTAGTAATTTGGCAATGAACGAAAGTATTACAAATTTCGGCGATTTCGATTTTTTAGCTCGACAGGTGAAAAAAGGAGTCATTTTAAAATGCCCCCAAAACATATTTCTAAGTCGAATTATGACTCACAAACTTGAGACATGATAGAATGATAATGAAACTACCCATTTCTATCAAAAACAGAACATCGACTGATCCAAGCAAATTTACTATTTTGGGCTGTTTGCTACGTTGTGGTCCGTGCGACTTATTGTAGGTTTTGAGGCGGCGGGTCACATTTGGTTTTATATGAAAGAGTTAGCTACTTTTCTAATGAGGTATGTTTGCATACCGCAGATCTTCGAGAACACTATACATTTTTTTGGCAATCCATTATTATATTTATTTATTTATTTATTTATTTATTTATTTATTTCTGAATGGTTCATCATATTACATAGTACATTGAAATAACTCCTTGGAGCCGTCACATCCATAAGAGAAGATATTTAAAGAAACAAATAACAATGACAGAATCGTAAAATAACTATGGTCACAACACAGACATAGAATAATGGAGCACCATACAGAGGTATAGCAATATAAGCTTAAAAGGCTTGAAACGTTGCCATACCTTCACATTCAAAACTAACGAATTACATATATTATCATTCAAAACTAAAACTAAAACAAAATAAACAGAAAAAACAAAAACAAAGAGAGAAACTCAATAACCAATGTTAACATTAAATGAACTAATTTGAAATTTTACACTATTTACAACAGATAAAGATGAAAATAAAGTTATAGAAGGTAAGAAGATGGAGAAAGAGGAGGGAGCCTTTATTATCCCAAATAATATATGTAATCAGTAATATAGTAAAGGCGTCGATGGATATCTATACACGTAATAGGACAAATTATGTAGGATGAAAATATTCTATTCTTTCGGGTGATATGAACCTCTAGGCTTCGTTGTAGTAATACAAGAAATAATTGTACATGTATATGTATTAATCACATCTTAGAGATAAGCATGCGCTTAATCGCATTTTTAAAGGAATGAATGGTAGGTAAATTTCGAGTGTCACTCGGTAAGGCATTCCAGACATCTGGACCGTTATGCCTAACAGATTTATGAGCCAATAATGTGCGGGGGTTGAATAAGTGAATATTAGCCGATTGTCTTGTGGGGTAAGAGTGAATATCACTGTTTCGACTGAACATGGAAGAAAAGGAAGTGGGCAAAAGGTTGTTATTATAACGAAACATAAAGAGGGCGGTTTGAAGAAAATTGATGTCACTAACCGTAAGGCTCTTCAACTTGATAAAGAGAGGCCTTGTATGGTCACGGTAACCAGCTCCAGCACAAATGCGGATAGCTTTCTTTTGTAGCAAGAGAATATTATCTGTAACACACTTGGATGTTGCCCAAAGAACATTGCAGTATGAGATGTATGGTAGAATCAGAGTATTGTACAGTATAAAAATTACTTTGTCAGGAACTATATATTTCACTCTATATAATAATCCAATATTTCGGGAAATTGTTGTTCTTATGTTTTTCAAATGATCATTCCAGTTTAGTTGTTCATTAATGTAAACACCGAGAAATTTGGTACAAGTTTTTCTTTCCAACAAGACATCATCTAGTTTTACTTTAGGAGTTTGTACTCCACGAGACGTTCTACCTTTAAAGTGAATATAATTCGTTTTTTGCACATTGAGAGACAGCATATTGCTCCTAAACCAATTGGTTAATTTGGGTAGTTCATTATTAATTGTATTTTCAAGGATATTGATATTATTATGAGATAAGAAAACACTTGTGTCATCTGCAAATAATATGTAATTTAGAGTGGTAGACACATTGCAAATATCATTGACATATATCAAAAATAACAAGGGGCCTAATATTGAACCTTGCGGAACACCGCATTTTAGAAATGACACAGCAGAGTTGACAGAGTTGTAGGATGTGTATTGCCTTCTGTTAGAAAGGTAGCTAGAGAACCACTCCAGAGAAATGCCTCTGACTCCATAATGTTGTAGTTTACATAGCAGAATTGAGTGGTCAAGTGTGTCAAAAGCCTTGCTCAGATCCATGAACACACCAATAACATGCTCACGAGCGGCTAGGGCACTAGACACATGGTCATAAAATTGCAACAATGCAAGGTCAGTTGAGTGAGACCTTCTAAATCCATACTGGTTAGGGTTAAGAAGTTTATGTTTCTCAAGATAGCTAAAAAGTCTATTATACACGATTCTCTCAAGTATTTTTGAGAAACTTGATAATATTGAGATTGGCCTATAGTTAGCGATGTTTGAGGGGCTATCCTTTTTATGCACAGGAATAACCTTTGCCAGTTTGAATGAAGAAGGAAATACACCACTTGATAAAGATAGATTACAGATGTGTACAAGAGGTGTTAAAATCGAACCTATGATCTGCTTCAAGAATGAGGAACTAATTCCATCATGACCAAGGGATTTACTATTTTTTAAAGAACACACAACATTAAGTACTTCAAGATAATCAGTTGGCTTGAGGAAAATAGAGGATTGAGACTGCCCTGGCAGATATTGCTTAAAATTTGTTCCTGCTGTATTTATTTTCTTTGCTTGATTTGGGCCCAAGTTGGTAAAGTATTCATTGAACACATTAGCAATATCTCCTGCAGAAGTTATCTCACGATTCTCATATACAAAATTTTGGGTGTTTTCAGTCTTATTTCTTTTACACAAAATATCTTTAACAACTTTCCATGTAGATGACATATTTCCTCTTGTCTTATCAAATTGCCTAGTGTAAAATGTACTGCGCGATGATCTTATTATCTTATTATCTTATTATCGATGATCTTATTATCGATCTTATATTCATACAACGTACAGTAAGTTAAGGTTGTGACAGCTGTTTTGGTATAAAAAAAACACATACTATAGCATAGCAAGCTTGCGAACCAATTAATCAATAAATTAAATGCATCAATTGATACAAAGGGTTGGTACTGTTGGTATTGAAAAATATTTCACTATTTTGATGCAATAACAATGGAACTTGAAACACTATTGACACAATAATTATGGTTATACAATCATGTAAATATTTCGAAACTTCTATCCTGTAATTGATATCAAATTAGGTAAGTAGGTGTAAATAGTCGTTGTATTTGATTTTTCATTCTTTATAATATTATTAAGACCTTTAGTCTAATTGATACGATAATCTACTTGACTTCCTTAAAGCCTGACGTCCACTAGAGCACCGACGAGATTCGGAAGGGTTGCAGAAGCAAATTATGTCATTGCGGGATTCTTTCCGCGCCAGACGCGGAAAAAGTAAGTGAATCATCGCTTCTTGGGACATTACTACGAAGTTCTGCGTATTGACTGCAGTCATACCTGCAATTGTCCTTGGAATCCATCGGGAAGGTCGCAAAATTCCGCGGAAAATGTTGGTCGTAGCAGGACAGCCCAGACACATCTAAAATGACACCAGGGGTGGTAAAATCACGGACAAGGACAATCTGGATGATTTTCCAATAAGGTTATTAATTCGGCACCGACTTGTTTGTTTTTCTCATATGCATGCTAGCAGTCATGGCGATCGCGCCAGCTGTAATTCATTTTGCTGTATTGCTTCATATCCAAGATGAGAGTGATACTCAGCGAGTCCTGTTGCCTCTTCCGTGCCTTTACCACAGCGTGTGTGCGTGTGTGTGTGTGTGTAATTTGGTTTTTACAGACGTGTATGTGTGTGCGTAATTGGGTTTTTACAGACGTGTATCAATCAGATATGATTATTTACGTCTGGGACCGACCTTCAACGCCACCATACGAAAGACGTGACTCAGTCTCGAACCTGGGACCAGGTCCGCAGTAGCCTCTTGTCGAGGCCCTGGCGCTGTTGAAATTCACAAAATTTTGCCTCCATATCGCCAAGGATTTCAACAGCGCCAGGGCCTCGACAAGAGGCTACGTCCGCAGCGGCTTCGCGCAATCGCTTATTATACGGTAGATCCGAATCGGCTCGGCGTGTTTTTTTACCGTAACCCTGATGCGTCAAATTGCTCATAATACGGTTTATTCCGTCAAGACAAGTCGTCATGAATATTCATGAACGAATTGTAGGGATATAATAAAACGAGCAAGGGCATCGAGCAGCTGTTCGGTGTGGTGCAATCGGATAATCTGGTGATCTCTCGGTGAAAGCACCGCGAGTTCGAATCTCGGCAGATGTTTATATTACGAAATTTTCTTTTATTGAGAGCATAAGTGTGCAAACGTTAAATAATTTATAAAAGTGGTTCCGGGCATTGCCTAACAATTTATATTAATGCGTATGTCAATATTCGCCAGTTGTTGTTCAAAAGGAGGAAAGCCGTAGGTTCCAGATCGAGTGTGAGTGTTCGTATAGTTGTGAGGTATACACGATGATTTCATTATGCCTAATGTTGGGTGTTTAATGCTGGTGTACTCAATTTTCCATTGAATCAATTGATTCAATTTCCTCTTTTGGAGGATGCCAGAGTTCAGCGTGAAAAACTCTCAACGGAGAGCAAAGCAAATATGGCGAAATGACAATTTCGAAACAGAGGCAGTTCTCGTTCTAGTAAGAACAAAAATGAATTCTGAGCCTTTTCACCATTATTTATAATTTTAGTTAGGAAGAATATCATATTAGGAATTTGACGAGAAATAGTTTGAATGATTTGACCAAGCATTTATGTGATATGCTGTCCCATTTCCCAATCTTTGTACACTACATGAAATTTTCATCAAGATTGACACAGTTTTTTAAATAATTTTTCTAACAATGACTACAAAACACAAAGGTATCCAGGTTTATGCTTCCTGCTTTATCATCTGCTTCGTCAATTCCATTTTCTTACCCAATAGTTGGGCGCAAGGCCGTACGCAGCGGTGGGGGGGGGGGGGGGGGGGCAGTTGCCCCCAGAAATTTCAAAATCATACTTTATTTAATCGGGTTTTAGACTTTTAAAATTAATGGAACTGGACCTTTCAACATGCAATTTGATAGGGGGCTAAACACCTGTTCTTATCTTACGACTATTATGGTATTATGGTATTATATCTATTTTAAAACAATTTTTGCTTAGTAAATAAAGAAGCTTAATGGTAGGAATTTTAATTTGTAAACAAATTTTTAGGCGTTACTCCCAGTGTTAAAGATCCTATGCTCGATCTGTAATGAAAATCACAAGTCAGAAAAAATTGGAACCAGCGGGATTCGAACCTGTCATCTACTGCTGCTTGCCGGGCAGCGACTTTGTTTACAAATTTTTGCTTGTAATCGAACTGCTCTCTATAAATGATTTCAAAAATAAAAGCGAACAAATCAGATCCTAAATGCAACATTACATAACAAATTGCACACTAACGGATAATGTAGGATTATTTAAATTTAGGATAACATGTGTAATTAAACTACGTAATTCGTTTTGCATTTGTCTTATTCTTAATGTATTTTTCATATGCTGATGGATTTTTTTTAAACTGCTCTTTCGTAAACTTTTCGTTATTTTGTTCACACTCCATGCTTCTTGAGTCATCAGTCAAACGACTCACCTGGTTTGTGGCATCCGACATATACTTGGTATATCTGTGTCACTGAATAAAACGAGCAGGTTTTTGGTGCCAGATTCAGTAAGAACACCTAACCACCTGTATCCTTCTGGTCGTGCTGCCAAGCTTATAACTATCCTACCAATGCTCTACCGTATAGTAACCCAGTTGATGATAGATCATTGACAGATACTTTCCTATAGACCAATAATAAAATCATACAGTTGATCCCAACTACCATCCGCAAGCTTGACCTCTACCTTGCCTTCATCGAAACCAGATTCGAAGATGAGACAAAACTTGCTTAGCTTGTTTATGATGTTGGTTCCTTTTTTTCAAAATGTCTTCTTATTATTTCCTCTTAGTCGTGTTTGAATCTTAATACGTATATTCGCCTACACTCATAATAGCTAGGGTTTTCGATCAACCCAGGCTCACACTTGAATAGATGAATAGAGTCATAGTACCATCATCGTCAATATGACACTTCTGGTTAATTTAAGGGACATTTATAATGGCGCCATCTACGTTTGCAATCGGGGCCGAGTGGTCATTTTAAGCGACTCATTGTCAGCCCTTCAAATGATCGACTCATACTTTATTAGATGCGCTATTGTCAATGAAATCTTACACAAAATTCATAATTTTTTGTCTAAGGATATTCTTGTCTTTTTTGAATGGATTCCATCTCACTGTGATATTAGCGGCAATGAAATAGTTGATAGGGCTGCCAAGAAAGGCGCTCTGAAAAATCATTTAGACATTGTTTTATCTAACACTACAAGCGAACTTGCATGCTCTCGGTTGGTTTATTATAAAAATATTTGGCAAAATGAATTGAATAGTTCAGAAAAGGGAAGATTTATATATGCTCTGCAGGACAAAGATACCGAGCAGGCATACATAAAAGGCTTGTCTCGGAGAGATGAATGCCTGATCCAACAACTGAGAGTAGGTAAGTGTACATTAAATTTTTATATGTTACAAATCAATCAGCATTCTTCCGGTCTTTGCGAAGTGTGTAAAGTATTTGAAACTATCGAACATTTCATTTTACGTTGTTCAAAATACGAAAAAGAGAGACACATAATGATCAGAAAGTTAAAACTCAATAACCTAACCCTTAAGCAACTTTTGACTAACCCTGATTATATTCGGGAATTATTATGTTATGTACATGCCACTAACCGTTTTGGTTAGTCTGCTTTTTTCATGAACAGTTAGTATCGCGTGCATTGCATTTATCTCACAATTCTTAAACTGGATTATTGAATTTTTGCTATTTCGCTTCGGCTTTCGTGTACTAATTAAGGTGATGGAATATATATAATTTGTTTTTCACTAATGATTTCATGCAACTAATAATCACCAAATGGATCGACGTTATACGTGGGCCTTCCTTAGCCGAAGTCCCACTGACAAAAGTGGGTGGCGCGTATAATCTGGAGAGATTGAAGTGCGCCATCATATCCAACTACAACAACAATCCAGAAAGCTGAATCGATCATAAATATTTGTGTCAATATTTGCATTGAAAGTATGTCTTGTTTTTCAAGGTTATTTAATGGAAATGTGTAAAACAGTGGCGTCATAGTGAACTAAATCGCCCCTCATTCACTCCTCAGAGTTTCGGTTTATTGCGTACAACGCTTTAGTTACTTCATTCCACCTCAACTCTGCCGAAACCAATATCACGATTGCAAACGTAGATGGCGCCATTATAAATGTCCCTTATTGGGCACACATAAGTAATTCATCCGCTCGCAATGCATGCCGGTGAGGCGGAGCAAAGATTATTTGAAATTAATTAATTATAAATATTCATATAAAATCGATTAAATCTCCTCAGTAAATTAAACAAGTGTAAATGGTGTCTGATAGACATACTCTTTCCAATTTAACACCTTAGCTAAAGTTGGCTAGCCTTTTATTATTTTTAAAGGATTTATTTTATCACTGGTGCAGTTCCACTGTTTCCATGTGCGAATGGGCCGAAATTTCTCTTTTTTAAAAACAGGCAGCATTTGTCTATGCTTTGGACAGGTAACACCAAACACCAAAGGAATGATTCATACCCGCGGCTTTCTATGTGTAAAACGTGTCTCTTGTATTTCTCACATTGGGGGGGGGGGGTTGTCAGTCGCTTGAGAATCTGAGCTAGGATTTTCTGTCGATCAAAGTTTTTCAGGTTCACTTTCAATTTAACTATCACCATTGCAAAACGCTTGGGACGACTCCCGTTCGAGCCGGTTAGTTTCGCTCTCCTCGATTCTCTTTTCACAGCAGTCTCATTCTTTAAACTCTCTCTGTCTCTGCCACCCCCCCCCCCCTCAGACTCACACACAACGTCCATGGGTAATTATGTGAAACGTCCCCAATCTCCCCTTCTATCATTATTATAGACGGAATAATACTATAAATAAATTGCGAGAATATGAAGGAAAAGTGAATATGCAGCCTTTTCTTTTATATTTCATTGTTTTTAAAAGATAAAGACAAAAATTGAAATTCTCTATTTTGATCCAACAGGTGCCATTCAACATCATCAATCGGCCGACACTTCATTCAGGGTGCAAATGAAACAGTATTCACTATAAAGAATCTACACGTCAACCGTAGTTTCATGCACGCAAATTGACAATAGTGAGTGATGTCACTGGGACCGTTCTCACTTGCCTGTCCTTATTACCCTTGATTATATAATGAGAAATTGATATAAATTTTATCAGTAGATGCAACTCTACCATTTACGGCTGAAATTATTCAGATTATAAAATTTTGACCTACTCTATAGGGCACACATAAGTAATTCATCCGCTCGCAATGCATGCCGGTGAAGCGGAGCAAAGACTATTTGAAACTAATTAATTAGAAATATTCATATAAAATCGATTAAATCTCCTCAGTAAATTTAAAAAGTGTAAATGGTGTTTGATAGACATACCTTTTCCAATTTGACACCTTAGCTGAAGTTGGCTAGCCTTTTATTATTTTTAAAGGATTTATTTTATCACTGGTGCACTTCCACTGTTTCCATGTGCGAATGGGCCGAAATTTCGGCTAGCCTTGTTTCAGCCTAAATATCTCTTTTTATCGCCGGGAAAGTGCCCAAATAAGGTACTTCATTTGGGAGATTTTTATATTTTGTCTCTGTTCTGTGAATTTAAACGATTTCTACAGAGCGATGTTCAAAATATGATGTTTAGACAACCTTCGTTATAACTCGTAAGTGAATTACTTATGTGAGCCATATAGACCAAGAGTGGCATATTAACGGTGATGGTGCTATGACTCTAGTCGTCTATTTAAGTGTGAGACTGGGTTGTGTTCGATATATCCGAATCGTTATTTTTACAAGTGAAAGTTAAATATTGTTAATAATAATACAATTTGAGAATGATATTGCAAAGGAGCAAACTACTGGGCTCGAGGGATGTTGAAAAGAATTGTTTGTCAAATATAGTGAAGCCTGTCTATAAAGACTGCTCAAGGCAGTTAACAAAAGCGGTCTTTATGAGCAGGTGGTCTTTGCGTACAGGTTTATTTTAATACATGTTTCAATGAGAAACAGTTATCAAGGGATCTTTGTGGTCTTTATAGACAGGTGGTGGCTAAAGCAGGTTGGACAGTAGTTGCCATTTGCCGGGAGGTATTATTGATAGTTATCACATATAAAATTTAAAACATTCAACTTTATTCATTAAAAAAAAAAACATTTCTGTTAATTTCATGTGCCAATGTGCTTCCTTTTCTTTCCTCAGTCAACGGGGTTCTTTACTAATGGCGTAAGCTGCGGAATTTCCATTTCGTAGGAAATAGAGGAAGACGATGTAGGAGAAAAAGAGAAGAAGAAGAAGAAGAAGAAAGAGGAAGAAGAAGAAGCAGAAGAATCAGAGAAATAAAACGCTGGAAATAGATTTGACCAAACGTTTTCTTTGTAGGTAATCTCTTTTTATTATATTTTCATTCGATGCACTGTATTAACATTTGATCTCCAGTGCAGCTATCATATATAAGTGAGCACATCTACAATAATGAAGCCTTCTTTATTATAATAACTCGTTTGCTAATAATATCCTCCTTTTTAACCATAAATTAATTTTCGTTGCCATTACTATTCCTCATGATGCCTTTTCCTTGTGGCCGTGAGTATCATTATTTATATTATGCATGTACATCTATATTAGAAAACAAACAATATTTACTACGTGTATTTGGGATATATTTGCTATGCTTATTACCAGTCATGGTGACTTTTGGGGTGGTTTTGTGGTGCTGGGTAACATATATATCACCAACATTTATATCATTACTATTTTTATTATTAGTAATAATAATAAAAATTATATTTTATTATTATTATCATTATTAATATCACCATTGTTATTAGTGTTATTATCATTATCAATGTTACCATCATGGTTCACGCTATTATTTCTTAGTAATATTTAATTAAAATAAAATTTAATTAAAATAATTTCATTAATGGCGATTAATATTTAATCGCCATGGATCAAAACCATGGACTGCATGTCACATTGTAGTATATTATACATGTACACTGTACTTGTGCCAAAAGTCGTGTCCCACGTTTGTTCCAACTGTCGATCATAGCCAGAAATTTATGTATTAGATATGGAGTGTAAGTCAATAAAAGGTAAACCAATTTCCAAGACCCGGTATCGCGGAAACTGCTGAAATGTATTGTAATGATATGATAATTTTTAATGTCTTCTTTCATGTGATAAGCTGCTTTCTGGCCATTGAAAAAATATCCATAGTTCTATTTTATTGATCAGGGTGTAAAATAAAGAAAATATGACATGCTGCTATGAGACTTCCTTTGACTAAATGTATATATACTTATTGAAACGATGTTTAGGGTTGAACCTGGGTTTCCTTTTTATTGACTCGTACTGTATACCAAGGCAATCGAGAATTATGTTGAGATATTTCAGAAGTGTGCATGCATTTACTAATACATTTGCATTGAGACTGCCGAATAGCAAATAACGATATGCATGCTTGCGTTTGGTTTTAATTCTATATCTGTTGCAATCATAGTTTACATACTTAAGAATGCTGAAGGCAATATTCATTTTTACTTCACAAGAAAGAACATAAAGTATATTGCCGTAGGAAGCAAACCAGAGGCTATTACTATACACATACATGTATATCAACATTACGTGTACATAAAATGTAAAATTGTAATTTTTGTAATCCAGTTCAATTTATTTCATTATTTCATGTTCATTGTTCCTAAAATGAAATGTGACGAATACGTTAAGGAAATTTTAATTATCAAACAGGTTTTTCTCTATCAAACTATGGGAAAATAACTTAATTTAGTACATGTGCATTTTATGGTAAATAATAGCCAATTCTGTAATATTGTAGTTCACTTCAGTTCAGTATATATTTTTTTACCGCTAAAGCATGAAATACTAAGAATAATCAAACGGGTTTTTCGTAGGCTTCATAGCGTTCATAAGGCAGCTCGTTTGGTTTCAGATATGGTTCAGCGTAGAGTGACTTGTCCCCAACAAGGTAGTCAGCGTATCCTTCTGGAACATCAGGTAGAGGTCCTCTGTCAGCTTTCCCGTCTTGGAGTGCATCTGTTGTTGATATTGAGCTCCGACTGCTTTTGAATATCAAATTGAAAAATAAGCCCCAACAATACGGTAATTATGAAACAAAATGGTTGCAATGGGTGAATCCAACCGCCGTATCTTTAGAACTAGCAGAAGCTTTCATAGCACTTGCTTTATCTAACTTTTGTTTGCATCTTTAGATATTTCATCTAAGGAGTTGCTTACACGAAGAAGCAAAAATGTGTTGTTTTTCCAGCAATTGCTTTCCCAGACTTGTAATAACTTACATTTATTTGGCAATTGTACTGAGAATCACAAGGAGAGGGTTTTTTTCTATCAATCCTGGCCTGGTTTAGTAAATGCTAATTTAAAATGAATGCATTTTCTTTCATCAAGTTTTTGCTTGATAATCATATTCAGCTTATAAACTAGCATGAAAGGATCTTGCAAACTATGCTTGCAAACTATGTTAGAAAAGGCAATTGCCAGGCTGTTTAATTTTTTAAAGATACGCCTAATAAACTTCAAGTCCGAGGTTTATAACCTATAATATCATATTTGAGACTGAATAATCGTACTTAACAAAACCCCCAACATATTAATTTTGTTTCTCGTTCTATGTCTCATCGAAAAAACTCCTGTTAATTTACTGTATAAAATGCAAATCTTACAAAATAATACCAAATGATGCATTTATTATTATTTTAATATTGTAAAATGCAAGAGACTTCGTGACAGATGACATAATGCATTGCATTTGGTAAGGCGTTAATCCTCATTACCAAGAAACCTTTGGACAGGAATTTAAGCCGTTGGTCTGCTGGTTGCTTTCAAGCATACATATGCTATCATAGCTGCTATCATAGCAGTTAGGTCAAATAAATCATACAGTCACACATAGCCACCCACATCCCCGTATAATCTGCATCTGAAATCATTCTCAAAAGATTTTTTTTTGAATCTCCCAATTCAAAACAATTTAAATTAATTTCACCCTCATTCTAAAAAACCCTGGATCCGCCCCGTTCTTACCTTTTAAAGGAGATGGAGAATGCTACCATTGACATCAAGACAAGAACGAACATGATCACAGCTGCTACGAGGAGTCCAGTGATAATGGTATTCCGCCCATCAAGCTTATCGATGGAGTTTATTTTTCCACTTCTCCCTAAGAAACGAATGACAAAATTTGGTTTATTTATTCGAGGTCCGCTATTTATAGAAAACCGTTATTCATTTAACACGCGTTATGAATATCGGTCCTTGTAAATAGTTATGAATAGTGGTCCTTATGAATGGCGGTCCTTATGAATAGCGAGGTAATTTGTTCGCTATTTAGAAGGACCGCTATTCATATAAAACCGCTATTCATTTAGTCACACGTTTTGGATAGCGGTCCTTACGAATAAGTGGTCCTTATGAATAGTGGTCCTTATGACTAGCGAGGTTACCCCATTTATTCCACAATCACTGATGGAACGAATTACACCAAATAGATCTTTAAAAAACAAAATTAGACATATCGTTTCATCAGCCTATTCTTTATGGTCACAGTAGTGGATTTGGAATATGTATTATGAATAATGTTACTAATTAATAAGATTATGAACATGATAGTTATTGTTTTATTATTATTATTATCGTCATCATCATGGTTCGCACTGTTTTTTCTTATTAAGGATGACAACAACGGGTTTTTCCTTAGATATGCACAACTAACAATCATCACCGTCATAATAATGTCATGTTGGTTTTTATTGATTGATTGATTGATTGAATATTTTTGTTTTCATGTATTTAATAAATGTATTTATTTTGATATATTTATTTATTTAATGTTATTATTCTTTTATCATTACTACTATCATTATTATTATTACTATTATTATTATTATTATTATAATTATTACGATTTTTTTTTTTAATCTCCAATCTCCCCCCCCCCCCCCCCCCCCCCCCCCAAACTAAAGTGCTCAATACACACCCGCCGGTGCACCAGCAGTAAGTGGTTGTGCAACTGCACACTGAACGGCCCTTCCGCGCCAGAGACCATCATCGTGGCATTCCCAAACGAACCAATCAGAGCCAAAGTTACATGTAATGTTTACGTCGTCACCAATCTTGTAGCGAGGCTTTAGATTCTCAATTGATGATACAGCAGGTATGATTGGTGGATTGCATTCTATATCAAAATAAAAGAGTGGTCAAAACGAAAAGCAAACGACGTTTAATATGATAATGAAAATGTAACTAAAATACAACTATTCCGGTGACGAAAAGGTGTAGGGTAAGGATCAATAAACATTCAAATTACTCTGCAGTGGTGAAGCGACAGGGGGTACGGGGCACGTGAAGATTCAAGAACGAAAAAAAGAAAGAAAGAAAAACAGGGAAAAAAGAGAACAAGGAATGGAGAAGGGAAAAAGGAAAACAAAAACAGAAGAAGAAAGGATACCTTCCCGCACCCCCAATCAGTGGCCTTGTAAATTTCCAATTCATTTTCCGCATAAGACCGCATAAGACTCACGCTACGCCACTGTTTTTCAAGATCCAGGTTGAACAGTGTTATCCTAAATGGAAAACATCACGTTGTTACTAGGTACTTTTTCTGTAAAAAAAAAAAGAAGATTTAAAAATACCGAAGCTAGAACCGGTACTTAAAGAAAATCAAAAACAACAAATAACCCAAGTAAACCGTTCATAAAAGTTAGTACAAATATTACTGGCGCATTTTGATTTGATTTAATTTATTTTTATGTTATCAAATTATCATGCATTTCAATTTCTTTCATTATTCTTAAGAAAATTATTTTATACATATATTTATGAAGAACAGCCTTTTTAAAAATGTGTCTCGTTTAAGAATGTGCTAACAAATGAAAAGCCATACCGATGATTGGGTCAGGGCAAACAACATTCTGTCCACTCCACATCCCATTATTTTTCAAATGCAAAGGCAACTTCAGAGTCTAATAATTATGGAGCACGATGAAATGAATTGCTTACAATAGCACGTTTCGATGTAATGGTGCTTCCTTTTATTTTAGTTTAATTCATAATTTTAAAAGGAGAACATATTATATCCTCTAACACTATACAATACTCTATTGTCTGTGTTTTCCCCGATAACTAAAAAAATATACTAATAATGAAAAAACAAACAAACAAAAAACTCTCAAGGAATACCTATGACCGGGTCAGGGCAAACTACATTCTGTCCATTCCACGTCCCATCGTCACATATCAACTCAAATGAACCATCACCCTCGTTACATGTCACGTTTATTGGGTCACGGTCCTTATATGTAAGGCGAAGATTCTGAATGGTTGAATCATGAGGCACTGCTGGAGCACTGCAGTACGCATGGCGAGGTGGTGCAGCAGCTGGGAAGAAGAAAATATATACATTGTATAAAGTAAAGTTCAGTGCTTACAGTATGTTTGACATCTAAACCATCACTTGAGGGGTTATTTTCATTAATGCTTCTAGTAATGTAGGATTTTCTGATTATTTTGGTTATGACAATCTATAGGTTTTCTGGTGCACATCCAAAAAAATGATAAAGAAATAATGAGCACTTTTTAGAGATAAAAAATACTGAATCGAGTTGAACATGAAATACAACATCTTAACACATAGATTTAGATTTATAAATGTACTTATTTTTATATATTTATTTATTTAATGTTATTATTATTTTATCATTACTACTATTATTATTATTATTATTATTATTATTATTATTATTACGGTTTGTAAATCCCCCCCCCCGTTTTTTTTTTTTTTTTTTTTTTTAATCTCCAATCTTCCCCCCCCCCCCAAATGAAGTGATCAATAGACACCCGCCTGTGCACCTGCAGTAAGTGGTTGTGCAACTGCACACTGAACGGCCCTTCCGCGCCAGAGACCATCATCGTGGCATTCCCAAACGAACAAATCAGAGCCAACGTTACATGTAATGTTTACGTCGTCACCAATCTTGTAGCGAGGCTTGAGATTCTCAATTGATGATACAGCAGGTATGATTGGTGGATTGCATTCTATATCAAAATAAAAGAGTGGTCAAAACAAAAATCAAACAACGTTTAATATGATAATGAAAAAGGTAGCTAAAATACAACTATTAGGGTGACGAAACGGTGTAGGGTAAGGATCAATAAACTTTCAAATTACTCTGCAATGGTCAAGCGACAGGGGGTATGGGGGCACGTGAAGATTCAAGAACGAACACAAAAAGAGAAAGAAAAACATGGAAAAAAGAGAACAAGGAATGGAGAAGGGAAAAAGGAAAACAAAAACAGAAGAAGAAAGGATACCTTGCCGCACCCCCAATCAGTGGCCTTGTAAATTTCCAATTCATTTTCCGCGTAAGACCGGTGCCAGCCCCTCCCCCAATGATACCAGTGCACCCTCAATAATAATATTGATAATAAAAAAACAAACAAAACACTCTTAAGGAATACCTATGACATGGTCAGGGAAAACTACATGAAATACGTGAAATACAACATCTTAACATATAGATATAGTGGATTTACTGTATTAAGGGACAAACTTGAATTAAAAAAAAAAAAAAAAAAAATCAGAAAACAAAAAACATAGTCGTAGCTTCACGATCATCCTTCCATCCTTTTCAATGGTTCTGAATTTATCATCAGGTATCATAAGCATTTCTTCATGAGTAATATTTATTAAATATAAAATGTTCATCAAACGATATCTCGTACCCGCTGCTGCAGTCTCTGGACAAGACACAACTGGACCACTCCACAGCCCTTTGTTATGGCATTGAAGGGTGAACATCGTATTACTAGCATCACATATTACATTCACTCTGTCTCCAAAGTTATAATTCAGACGAAGATCTTCTACAGTAGAATGGTGGGGAACATATGGAGCACTGCATGGTATGGAACCTGTAGGAGTGTTGAAGAGAATAACAAGACCTCTCATCAAAATTCATTTCAAATTCCCCCCCCCCCCCCCCCCCCAAAAAAAAATAGATAGATGGGAATCAATACCGCAGACTGTATTTTAAATCGAATTTCAATATTAAAAACATCAATAAGGGAACAGAATAGAGATTGAAGCAAAAACATTTCATCACGAAATATATCAAAGGCTATGTACGCTCCTGATCGGATCATTCAGCATTTCACCCTTGCATTTGTCCCTGGCATTCCCCGGGCAGCTGTGGCTAGCTGTAGAGGTCCCATCTCAGTAACGTTAGCTGCGGTCACCTTGTCTAACTTTGAGAAAAATTCAACTCTGTTACCCCCCCCCCCCCCAAACAAAAAAAAAGAATGAAAAAGAAACAACAAAATATAAACATGGCAATGAGAACAATATCAGTTTCCAAACATTTCAAATACCTAATGAAAATACGCACAATATAGATCACAAAGCTGACTCATTTTAATATTATTTTTCTTGCTTTTAAAAATTAAAGTTGATCATATTTTTCTCGCGACGAAAAGATGACCACAAACTTTTTTAAAAATCAATTATTTAGCCAATGAAAATTCAATAGTAAAGAAAGCCAATCACTCACCACGCCTCTCCTAATTAAAAATGATATCAATATAAAAATCTTTTAAATAGCTAATGAATATTCACCAGCAAAAATGCCAATTACAGAAACTGTCTCACCAAATGCCACCGTGTACAATTCGAATGGCAAAGAAGTGTTTCAGGAAAAGTGTGTTAAGGGTGTCAGAAAAAAAAGTAAGTCATCACATGAAAGCATCCATATTGTCCGCTTAAGAACACGTTTTTCCTTTTCTTCTCCTTCTTTCTTCTTCTTCTTTCTCCTTTTCCATCTACTTATAGATTTTTTTTGCTATAATGAATATTGATAATTTATTTAAAACTATGCACTACACATAATCATTGATATTGAACTAATACCCCAGTTCGATCAAACGTATTCTGCACAATTTTGTTCATATGTTGACAACCAAAAATATATTTAAGAGCCTTTAATTTATATTTATTGTACTATATGACGACATTGCTGTTTTCTGGTAAAGTTTACGGAATTATCTCATTAAGTTTTTTGACGATCTTTTTAAGGTGTGAGATGGTGTGTGGTTGAGATACTTCGCGGTTGAGAATTTGAACGTTTATTATGCCCTGCCCGTCTATAGAACCTCTGATGAAGCTCAGTCATTTCCCCATTTTATCGTTTTACCATTTTACCATTTTACCCGTATACAATATTAAGTATAAGCAGGGATGACTAACATGGAAAACGATATGGATTAAAACCCTTTTGCGATCATAAATTAAATGAGCCTGTTATTTTTTTTTATTTTTTTTTATTTCATCCCAAATTTACAATATATTTCGACGCACCTCCCAAATAAATATAGAGTTATTGAAAAAAAAAAAAAGATGACCAAATGTCATGCATGTTTCAGGAGACTAACTAGTGGCACTTGACATGTTGCAATATAAAATAAAATGATTATGCATAATTTGTTGCCAGTGCACAACAAACATTGCCCTCCAGTATGTTGTCATAATTTTGTTGCGAGCTTACTTTGATAAGGGGGGGGGGGGGGGGAGTAGTTTTGGTGATTTTTAAGTATACATACTATGGATCAGTCAAACGCCTCACATGGTTTGTGGTATCCCAGGAATGCCTTATAAACAATGGTAGTAAAAAAATAAGGTTGAAATTATTAAACGCTTACACAATTTAGGGTAAGAACATATATATCTCTGATAGTAGACTGACGTCTTCAAGACGTCGTAAACTGGTTAACTCGTCATACGTCGCGTATGCAACGCCATTACGACGTCTTTATGTCTTTCAGAGACAATAATTTGCCACTTTTGTAATCAAAATTAACCAAGATTGAAAAACGTCATAGAGACGTCGAACTAAGACCATTTTTTAGCCCTTTTGTATGACCAAATATACATTTTAAGACGTCTTTTTGACATCTTTTAAAGACAAGATTTGGCGTCCTATATGCCGACACAGGAAATGTACTACTTTCTTTTTAATTTTTTGTCATAGCCATTTACAAAAGCTAGGAAGCTCTGGCGGTGATCAGTTGGCCTATGTGATACTGAAATATTAATCAAATAAATAGAATTATATAAACAAAATTGCCATTTTTTATCAGAATTTGTTAACACTTTCACTGAGCTAGCTGTTCCTCCTATTTCTCTGCTTTTATGTTAAAACCTATTTTTCGTGTGGACCGTGATATAAAGTAATTCGTAGAAATGGCGCGATAAATGAGATATTACTCTATTCGAAAATGAATTAGTATTTCATCGTCATTATTATTATTACTATCATAGATATTGATACACATATGTATTATTATTATTATTATTATTATTATTATTGTTACTATTATTATAACTCTAACTGCGACTTAAGGAGAATCCTTTTATCTCATCATATGGTTAGGATTCGCCTTAACCCACGTTCGTTTCACCTTAACGTCGCCTATTGTGACGGAATAAACCTATTGTTAGGATTCGCCTTAAGTCGCAGATAATGATATTATCATTATTATTATTATTATTATTACTACTAATATCATTACAATTTTCCAGTTCCATTTAAAATGCCTCCTTATAATGTAAGAATACCTCCTCACTATTTTAGTTTTAATGAAGTCAAAAGACCTCATATTTACGTCGTGATCGGAGTATAATAATCGATCATGAATATTCATGAATGACCAGAAAAGAAAAGATATTGCGGAAATAGATAGATGACATTTGATTTTTAGGGTTTTATGCAATAACTGCACTAGTTGTGATGGAAAATGTACTTCCATTAATTATTATGTTGTACATAATTCAATCAATGTCTAGAGGAGGTATTTTCAGAAATATATTAGAAAATTGCTACACTATAGTCCCTATATATATCTATAAAGACGTCTTCTTTGACCAGAAAGACGTCAAAATTGCGTCAAAATAAGAAGTCTTCAAGACGTCAAACGCGGATGACGTCATTATCTGACGTCTTTAAGACGTGAGACACAGAGTCATTAAGACGTCATTTTGACCAGTCTCTGCTATCAGTGATGAGTCATAGGGGAAAAGAGAGGAGAAGATGAGAGCCCGTTTTCTTTGTTTCTTTGAATCATTCTTCATCTATATATTTATCACGCTTTTTCATTAGTTCATTTGCTAGAAACCTATCGTTATTTTAAATTAACAGACCACTCTATTTAGAATACTGTTCTGTTTTGGAGGCAGCACAAGTATACTTTCAGTCAAACGCCTCACCTGGTTTGTAGTATCCAACGAATATTTGAAATGAGTTTATCACTGTAGAAAACCTGCAGCTTCGGTGGTGGGTGGAGAATCCCGTAAGCGCAGCGGTCCACTCTTACCATGGTGTACTTGATGGCGTATTATCATCAAGACCAAAACACTCAATGTATGCCCTTAACCCATTTCACTTCAGAGTTTTGTTATGATCAGAATGTATATCAATCAGCTTTCCTTCCCCAAATTGGCAACAATCATTCATTTTTTGCGCCTTGAGCATATTAGTCATGTGGAGTTGGCGCATTACAAATTATCTATATTATTATTATTTTTCCTACTCCTACATAGTTTGTTCATTGTGAATGAATATTGCAAAAGCTAACATTAAATTCGCACACGAACATAAAAATTATATATTTTAGACTGCTTTGCCGATTTAAAGACTGTGATGATAACTTACAACTAAATCCCTCTAATTGAACAAGAACAGAACAACATGCTGCAATACAAAAGGAATAGCATTTCGAATCAAAAGATACTTCAAAAGCAGTCACTAAAAGGAGACATGGCACTGCTAAGGGTTATGAAGGCTCCAATCCATTATGCAGATAATCAAGTCTTGAAATTTTTTTTTCCTAATATTAAACGAAGGGGTTTTGTCAATTCTATCATGACTCTGATATACAGTATGTTCCATTTTCTTGAAACCCAATGCCGCCTTTTTTTTAAGTCACATAGTAAATAGGTTGCCAGTGTCATAACGGGTGGTGCCAATCACCGACTTCAATTTTAATGGCAGGCAGTTCTTTTGTAATGCATTTTTTCCTCCTCCTACTAAAGTGTAAGGAAAATTCATCATCATAAATCTCACCAGCTTGAGTAATTTTAAGGAGTGACAGACCCATGGTCAGACCCATCTCCCTGGTTTCGCTGCCTGCCTAGGAGACCTTACACATATTAACTAGTACTTCAACCAAAATCTTGTGTCAGTTAATTATGATGCAATGCACGTTGCCACTGACGACTCATGGGTTTTAAAACGGTTATCCCAGTTAGCTGAATAGGGGTAGCATTTAATAATCGTTCTTATTAATTTTGTAAGACTGCAGATGTTATTTGAAAACTGCTTTCGTGAGTTCGAGCATTTTCAGTTGTTAATCCTAACGCCTCACCTGGTTTGTGGTATCCAACGAAGAGTTGTCATTTTCTGTGTAGTTAACATGTTAATGTGTATATTCGGAGGTATCAACTCCGTAAGAACAATCAAACACTTTTGTCATGTCGATCGCGCTGGTATATTCAAAGGTATCTTACCAATACTGTTCACCGATTCAAGTTGATTATGCCTATACGTTTAGTTTATAAGGGAGTGTATAATCAATAAGAAAGAACAGGTTATCCCAACTGCCGTCTGCTAGCTTTACCGTTACCCTTTTATTGATAATTGAAGTTATACAGTTTCACCCATGCAGCAGTAAACAAATTAAGCCAAAAAGAAACACCACAACAAGAATCAACAGCAAAAACTAATCCTTTGCCCAGATTCCTTCGATGAAAATATTTTTCCCGCCATTGCCGTCGTCATAATTATGTGTAAGTAAAACCCACATCAGTTGAATTGTACTGTGCACCTCCAGAATTGTATGTGAGAGGATAACATATAACCGTAATAAAAACATTTGTTATTTGGTCACCGTCAAGTCAACTTGTCATGTCTCAGGACTTTCATAGCCCCCTCCTTGATATATTATATATATATATATATATATATATATATATATATATATATATATATATATATATATATATATATATGTATATATATGTTTATATTGTGTTGTGTTGCCATAAAGCCATTATGGTAATAGCCGGGAGGGCGCATTGTTATACATAATTTGTATTAACGCTCGCTGCACATGCAGTTTGAGCACTGTCTTAGATTTCGTGGAGAGTCTCTATGTGAGACGTTCACTATTTGCGTTATATGCAATGCTCGCTGCTCGCAGTTTGAGCACTCTGGTGACTCCACTATGCAATTCTTCCCCACAATGTGTAACCGCACAACAAGGGTCCCAAGTCCTTGTGTTGCCATAAAGCCATTATGGTAATAGCCGGGAGGGCGCATTGTTATACATAATTTGTATTAACGCTCGCTGCACATGCAGTTTGAGCACTGTCTTAGATTGCGTGGAGAGTCTCTATGTGAGACGTTCACTATTTGCGTTATATGCAATGCTCGCTGCTCGCAGTTTGAGCACTCTGGTGACTCCACTATGCAATTCTTCCCCACAATGTGTAACCGCACAACAAGGGTCCCAAGTCCTTGTGTTGCCATAAAGCCATTATGGTAATAGCCGGGAGGGCGCATTGTTATACATAATTTGTATATATATATATATATATATATATATAAATGCTTTGTTTTTTTTTTCATTTGGTTTAGAATCGCACAGTCGGTCATCTTACTATCAATGAGTTGGTGTAGGTAACTGTTTATTAACAACCCAACACCAAAATGATTCATTTCATAATTATTTACATTCCTTCATTCATTTTCCTTTTTTCTTATTTCCTTTCCCTTTTATTGTTTTCATTTCTTTTTCCTTCTCCTTTCTCTGTTCTCCTGTTCCCCCGTCCTCTTTCGTCTCCATTTCCCCCTTCTTTTTTGCCAACAGAGGTGGTGCATTTGCCGTCATCAGTTATGAGCGTGTGGGACGGGGCAGGGTATGTAAAACCCCGCATTCCTCTCTAGCAACGCCGCTGCATGCAACTCGCCCTTATTTCACTGCTCGCAAATCACTCCAGTCTGCAAATAAGACGCCAAATAAACCTGCACTGAAAGCTTCATTGGCATACGCGCTTGATTTGCTATAAAATATTTGTTTCGAATTGTCAATGTTATTGAAACACTAAGCAATCATAAGTTTGCACCTTGACCAGTATTCCAATCAATTTGTAAACGTTTAAAGATCACATAGGCCGGAATTCACAAAGGAGGTTTCGTTTAAACCATGGTTTAAACCCCTCCTGGGTTTTTTAAGCGTACGTGCGCACGGAATCCGATCCATTCTTTGAGCGCGCTCATGGGCAATGTGCGTTTATTTACGTTTCCTTTAGTACGCTTACGGAGGTATAAACCTTACCCATGGTTTAAACCTCTATTGTAAAATCGGGCCCTAGAGATATATTTCTTTCAACATACCTGTATTTCATTGTGTCTTTGATTGATTGTATTATTAATATGTTTGTTAAACTGACCAATACCATGAATACTATTAGAGTTGTGGTGTGGTCCCATCCATTAGAATTTGAAACAGGTAGGTCTTGTGTGAATTTTTGTGCAGCTTGGCAACAAAGAAAAAAAATAGGTGTGGTGGGATTCCTCAGGTTGAAATGGCCCCCCAAATGACCCTCGATAAGGAGGGAAACTCGAAAAGTTTGAAAGTCATTTTAATAATATTACTGGTCAAAACTGCAGTTTCACATTGCCATTTTAAACATTCATCAAGATGGCTCATTTGTTTCTGACCAGAGAGGCTGCAGATGGTCGAGTAACATCATCTGTGATGACAATGTAATTCAGAGAAATGTTTTGAAGGATCTCAAAGTCATCGTAGAATATAATATTGAAGGCGGATCTGACAAATGTCAGTATACAAAACACAATTTTTATTGCGTTTTGTATACTGACATTTGTTAGAGCCGCCTTCAATTGTGGGATTCCAAAATGTTCATGCATTTTGTGGGATGATTTTTATACTTTTCATCTAGCCAAACTTTTCATAAATACTTTATAAGCATCAAACCTATTTTTCATCTCCATCTTTTATAATTTTCGTTAAATGCATGTATGTACCGCTCAAAATACATGCACGTGCAGTTATTGTATTTGAAAATAGTTAGCTATTTCAATGTTATTATTATGTTTGTATATGGTTATAACTCTCGGCTAAAAAAAAATGTATGTGTATCGAGCGGATCTGACCCTATATTGGAAGGGAAATACAGCTTAACAATTTTATAAACGAATATGTATTACAATTTAAGATTTTTAAGCCTCATACTATTTATCAAACGCCTAACCTGGTTTGTGGTATCCGACGAATATTCAGTATTGGCTGTTTATTAAAACTGGTAAATTTGAGGTGGTTACGACCATAAGAACAACTGAACACTTTGGTCATACTGCTCGCGCTGGCATATTAAAAATTATTCTACCAGTTACATTCCCCATGTCCAAGTTGATCAAAGAGGTTTATAAACTATGTCAGTGTATACTAATGCCAGTCAAAAGATGTGGGCGGCGCCCACCGCTTTCCGCAATCTTAAATTTTGTATCGGCCTATTTTCTTACTCTTACCATTGAACATGCAAGTTATAGTGTAACATAGGTTAAAAAAAATAATAATAAGAATGGTGTTTGCTATTTATATTTGCCTTCAACATCCTGCGCAATATCCCCAACTTTTACCGGCAAAGATAATTGCAAGATGATGATTAATTTTAGCAATACTTTTTGAAGTAAATCTACAAGGGTTGGGGGGGGGGGGGGTGAGATGTTCAAACTGAACTGTGATTCTTATCTTTTTTCCGTGAATTTTCACTTTGTTTGTAGTATCCGATGATATTTGATATTGAAGTTTGTGATGAAAAATGTATATTGCAGGGTTATTGAATATTGTATGAACAAACGAACTGTCTTTATATCTACTGATCGCGCTGGGATATTTTTTTTTTTTTTATCTTTTCCAACTTTGTATTTGTATTTGTATGTCTTTGTATTATTTACACATTTCACTTAAAGACCTCAGCCTGACCGAATTTTGAAATATACACTTTATTCATCCACGGGGAGCTATATATTTTCTGAACAAATTGAAACCAACTTCATGAGATTCCGTTTCCTGTGGAATGAGTAACAGCGTCCCGAATGTTGAGCCCCGGTGGTTTTTCTGACGAGGGCCCCGTCTCTGAGGAACGCTACTTTGCGGGGGTGAAAATTTGATGACGACATATCGTGTAGACGCACTCGGAGCTGTATACATGACATGTCGTCACACGTCTAGCGACCCCCTGCAGTTTCCTCTCTCGTTACGCAATAGGGAGGGGGCGGACCAAAAAAAATTATCTTTTTATTTTTTATGGATAAACGGAGACGAAAATTTATGAATACCCAGGGTAATTCTATTCTTTGTTTACTAAGCTTTACGTCAATATATGGTTGTTTTGGGTCAGGCTGAGGTCTTTAAACGGAACGCCCTTTAGGTTATCTCACGGTCAACACACCATTACGTAGTCGCAATGATAATGCTAGTGGTTAGAAGATGAGGTAGTTGCATAAATGCGGGGGAAATAGTGAAAAGGGCTGAGAGAGTATGTGTGAGAGCGAGAGGGAGAGAGAGAGATGAATGATGGTGATGGTAGTGATGACGCTGCTGATGACGAAGACTTAAATGGGGCGGGGGGGGGGGGGGATGTACCAACACCTAACACCGGTCCTTGTCCCAAGCAGCGTCATTTATCAACTAAATGGTACACACACACATATATATGATATAGATACCATACTTTGTAGTTGCTTTTTGTTGTTGTTGGGTACACGCAAAAGTATGCAATATATGTTTTTGTATCAACACTTTATCTACCGTCTTATATGTCATGTACGTGTTCTATATTAACCGGTTAAAATGAAAAATAAAAACGTCTCCTTTTATTGAAACGTCTCACCTTGTTTGTGGCATCTTACGACATTTGATGGTGAATATGAAACATATAGCTTCTATTTTTCTGGGCTCCAAAGCACAACTCGTCACGAATGTCATACTGAACGTGGGGCTATATTTAAATGGTATCCATCACTGAAGCTCCACATATGGCTTTAAGATGGCAGACCATCGAGGAAACTCCACGCCAAAGGGAGAAATGTAACGTCCAAACTACAACTCTAACCTCCAAATTGTATATCAATAAGGCCTGAATACTGATCAGGTCCGCCGATGAGTTGCACAAGCGGATCACTTGTAATTTTCTAAGAAATTCCCAATCTTATAATTATGCTTTGTAGGCAATGGACAATTTAATTTGGATATGAACTTCCTTCATGAAGTACCTCATTGGTTATGTTTTATATATATATATATATATATATATATATATAATATCATTGTCGAGGTCAGCATAAAAAGTGCTCAATGCGTACTGCAGAGCAATATAGTTTGTTCCTAGTTTCGCCTGATGAACGCCGTTGCGTGAAACCAGTGGTAGCGAGACTAAAGCACTAGGAACAAACTATATATATATATATATATATATATATATATATATATATATATATAATAATAATAATTATTATTATTATTACATTACATTATATCATCTGTCCCCCACCCCCATTTATGAATATATACATATTTATATATATATATGTGTGTTGTGTGTGTGGTGTGTCTACATTATATTCATAATATAGTTCGTTAAGCAATTTCATTAATCAATTATCATGAAGCAATATTGTAAACACCCTTTGACCTTGACGATTTATTATTGACAGTGAAATGCAAGTCGTTGAACACAGTAAAATGTGTTATTCCAACAGTCATTCCCAAGCAGGATCAGGAACAATCTTGAATATTCATAAGGTCTGCTGACCAGTTCAATTCCTTTTTAACTTAGTACTTGATTTCTCATATATTTTTATAATTCTCGATGACCACTTGTAGTAACGATAGCTTAAAAGCAAAAACAAACACAACGCCAAAAGCACAGAACAACCCCTCCTCCCCCCCCCCCCCAAAAAAAAAAATAAAAAAAATATGCTGCCATTTGTAAGCTTGACCTGGACGAAGCCTAAATACCAATCAGGTCCGTTGAGGAGTCTAAACCTGATTCACTTCGTAAATGATTTGATAAAACGTAAATGATCATGCCGAAACATGTCGAAATATCCAGTAGTATATATAATTGTTCCTATATTGGTCACGCACATACGCATCCATATCGACATGATTACTAAAAAAATATATATCTATAAACCCCTCAAAAAAGTTCCGCAATTCAAATTTGAGCCTTGATATCTTTTTGGCGGCTTTTTAATCATTCTTGATTTTTAGATCATTGGAAAGTTCATTTATCCTCCTTCACATCCACGCCCCATTTGTAATGGTTATCTCATCCTTGAATGCACAACACTCCTGAATAGAGGGCAAAGTCAAAAGTGAAAAGTTGCAAAATGAATGGCTATCTTGGCTATTGTCTATTGAATCAACCGGGTAACAGCGTTTGGAGGAGGCGGTGTTAAGGTGTGGGCTGGCATATCTGCTGAAGGAAAGACACAGCTTACCATCGTTGATGGAAACCTGACAGCAGAGAGATACCGAGACAACATTCTTCGGCCAGAGGTCATCCCATACATGCGCAATCTTGGACCAAACGCCATCTTCCAAGATGACAACGTCCGCCCACACAGAGCAAGAATCATCACCGAATACCTGCAGGAGGAGGCAGTGACGAGGATGGATTGGCCTGCGAACAGCCCTGACTTGAACCCAATCGAGCACCTGTGGGACCAGAGTGACAGATCACACTACACTGGCTGAGTTGCGACAGATCCTTATCGAAGAGTGGAACCTCATCCCACAGCAACGCATCACCAGGCTGGTGACAAGCATGATGAGGAGATGCCAGGCTGTCGTAGCTGTATTCGGATCTTCTACTCGCTACTGAACTTCTGATCCTTTGCTATTCCACATTTGATGTGCATGTTACTCAAAAAAAGTGCCAAACATTTTGTCATTTGCAAATTTGTGTATTTGTGTTTGTTTTTGTTTCGTTAGAGAGGGGAGAGAGAGTTAAAGAACATGAGTTCACATCAAGAAAGGGGAATGTGTTTGTTGAAGTGAAAAGCAATCCAAGAGAAGAGGAGAGTTTGTGTTGCTTATGTTTCTGTGATAGGGTTACATGGCTAAAAATGAGATAATTTGCTGAGGGGAGACTTTTTTCCCCATTGCACTTGTGTACTGCTAAGGTGGAAACTTGCAAAATTCTGCATGAAACCAAAACACATTATTAATGTTATCACAATCAGTTGCTGATTAAAACACATTCCATCTTAAAACGAAAGAATAATTCCACTTCAAAATCACTGAAAACAATATTTTTCCACCAAACAAGGGATTACAGCAGAAACATACACACCTAATACAAAATTAAACAAACCAAAAGGAACAAAAACAAAGAAACAAAACCTTTCATTCCAGTTAAAAACTCAGTGTGAACAATAACAATGCATTCTGCAACTTTTCACTTTTGACTTTGCCCTATATTATATATATTATATAATCAATACAAATGTGGTATCATTGTGAAGGTGAATAAACAAGCTTTACAATGATATAAAACTTGATGATGATCATAAAATTACTAGAGAGATATAAATGCTTAAACTTGAATTGCAGAACTTTTTTTGAGGGGTTTATATAAATATAATTATCCCTACAATAATTAATACCTAAGACATTTTTGCTCCTGCAAAGGAATTTTGTTCATTTCTAATGGGATTTTTTAATGTTTTAAATATGCTAGCAAAGCCTCTTGAAACGTTGACTACAGTTCGTTGATATTCATGAGCAAAACTCAAGGCTGTTTCATGAATTTAACGCTCTGTTGTCTTCAATTTCCTATTTTTGGTCACTCAAAATGTTTCATCATAGACATAGTGACCAGACCATATATCAATATTCAAGACAAGTAATCCAGGACAATCATCCTATTAGACGTTTATAGCCAATCAGGTGGTCCAAAGTTATTTTTCCTGGGCAATGAGGGGAAGGGATAATAGCTCGGAGTAGTAATGTCAGGTCCAATTGTCCTGGATATAATCGTCCTAGTGGTGGCTGTCCAGGGGGTAAATGTCCTGAAATAATTGTTCATGAGGTAATTGTCCAAATAGTATGAATCATCATTTATAATCATTTTGCTAGTTCCATATACTGTTCATATGCTTCTCACAGGAGCTGGTCTAATATTTTTTTTCCAGGGCTTGATAAAGCCCCGTGGGCAAAATTTTGTAGATAAATTGTGCTTACTATTGATCGGATTTTTCGTTAACTGCCAATAACTGGTACTCATAAAAACGATGTTGTATGCAATCTGGTAATATAATTTTGTTTTTAAATTTTGCATTACATATGGACATAGACAAACAAATTATATTGTTTATTTCGTTTATTAATCCTCTCTCTTCGTATGAAATTATGTCTGAGTAAAATTAATTTCAAATCAGTATATAAGCAGAATAAAGACACCAACATGACACAAACCATATTGCCTATTTACAAGTCTCTTCAAATATATATTTTTCCAATTCACTATTATAAAAATGTTTCCTTGAAGCATTCATGAATGTGCCCATCTTCATCTTTATCTTCATTGAGTCTGCTTTTAAATTTCTATGGATTCTGCAATACCCTTTTTAGAGCACCTCATTTCATGCAAAAAAGGTTGATACATTATCCAGATTTAAAATATGAAAGAAATTGACAACAAAAAACTCTTACAGGGAGGGAAAAACTGAAATAAAAGTTTAAACAATACGTTTTGGGTACTGAAATCTGGACATATACACATATTTGCAAAGTTTATATTCGTTAGTCTCTTGGTAAGCTATCATGGTCCCCACTCGTAAGATATGTAAAACATATACTATTAAAAGCGAATTAATTTTTGTTTCACTTTGGACAAGTCTAATAAACCGAGCAGGAAAATAGTAAAACGTTAATTTTCTTACAGAGAATCGTGAGCTCTGGTAAAGCTGAAGAAATACTAATATAACCTTTCTTATTCGTTTATGTAAGTTTGGAACGAAAAATGTATCATAGAAAAAAGATATGAGAAAGGATTAATCTTCAACTGCCTTTAAAAACTTTAAGATCAAATTTTCATATGCGTTTGTTGCCCCATATACAGATTTTTCTCTTCACTACCTATGATTTCCAGAGCAAGATCGAGTTTATTTCTTATCATTTTGATGATTCCAGAACCTCACACCAGTTCTTTGGATACCTTTCTAAGCTGCTCCCAGTTTCTTTTACAAGGTTATCGCACGTCCGTAACTAAACTTCATCCTTAACTTTATGAATGAGGAAAATGCAAATCCCGCGGACAAACGTATTGTGGGTAGAATTTCAATGATATTCCATTGGTTGATTCAGCAGAGGAGGCTGAGGGAAGAGGCAAAAGTATGTTATTGTGTTACATTTCATTTGAAACATTGTAAATGCATTTTAGTAAAAAAAAAAAAGAAAGAAGTAAAGGGCATGACTGTGTTTTAAACGTGAATTCAAACATATCTGAACTAAAAGAAAAAAAGTAATAAAACAATAAACAAATACAAAATTGTAGGGGGTGCATGCCCTACTTAAGTTTATAAACTGGTGATATACAAGGCTATAAAAAGATCGGATTGTTTAGGAGCGCCCGTGCCCCTCAAGTTACCTGGATGTAATGGTTTGACTAGATTGCGTCCCATACAAAAAGGTGAATTTGAAAAAGTTGCCAAAATAAAAAAAAAATATTTCAAAATATTTGTAGGAAATTTAGGATCTCTTATATCAAATGGCACAAAAAGAATAGCGAAATTTTCAGCTCGATTGAGCAAAAGTAACTTTTGTGAAAGGGTGCAAAATCCTTGGTTGACAAAAAAATCCTTGTTGACAAAAATTTGTACTGGTTCTGGCTGGTTCCTGCAAAGCTGAGAGCCTTGAAACGATTACGTTCATATTCTGATCATGAAAAGGCGATTTATGAAAGAATAGGCTTTGTTTTATGTATGTCCTGACATTATGCCATCCGAATTTTACTGTAAAAGCAGGTTGAATTAAGAACTCGCCAAAAATAATATTTCAAAACACTACGTAAAGTAGGTAATTGCTGATTGAAGCATTGCCATGTTGATGGGTTGCGTAAGTATTTACAGTGAACAAAACATTTTTTTCCTTAAATTGTCTTTTATTGATCAAAACATGACAAAATTAAAGCCTTTTTATGACTCTCAACTTTGCTGGTACCAGCCAAAACAAAATCCATTCTTGTCAGTTCTGAGATTTTCATTTTTTTTATTTTACAAAAGTGGTCTTTGCTTACTCGAGCGTTAAATATTGGCCGATATTTACAGTTGTCCTCAAAATTATTCATACCTCTTGGAAAATTGGCGATTTTTGCATTTTTCGCAAAAATGAATGGGGAACTGGATTTACTTGCACATCACCTGAATACATTTAGTTATCATCTACAAATGAATGCCGTTTCTGGTTTCAACACATTTGCATAACAATAGAAAAAGTGTGTTATCCAGATTCTGTGATGTTCAAAATAATTCATACCTTTGGTGATTTAGTGCCTTTGTCGATCAACTTGAATCAAATCCTTTGTGATTAAACCTTGTAACCTTTCAGTATACTGTCACAATGCTCCTGGAAGTCTCTACTGAGATTGCAGTCCAATACCTGGTATCCAATGGCTTCATTTCCTTGAGGATGTTGTCCAGAGATGCCTTCACCTGGTCTTCAAGGCATTCCTTGGATTTAAAGGAGATTTAATGTATACAAGGGGTGTAGTTATTGATTTTGTGGTTACGGGACTATGATATTAATATTTTCATTGAGTTTTTCATTTACGTAAATTTTGCGCTTACGAGGAAATAAAACACTCTTCCTGGAGAGACCAACCCCAGAGCCCTTCCTTGTTGCACTGTCTTAGATGGGGTTCGCCCTCATTATTTGGTTCCATTCTCAATTAGAGTGCTCAGGAAAGCCTTGTTAGTGATGTTTAAGTCACTTCATGACCCTGATGCCAGGTCACCATTGATTACAGTATGTATCCTGTTAGCACCTTACACATCCCAAATTGACATTTTATTGTGCCAATTTTCATATTTTTGATAGTATCCTTGGTATGGTGGGTACAAGCCTTGATATCACTGGGCACTAAATTTATACCATATTCCCTCAATGGTACCAGCTGCAGAGCAAAAAATGCTACCACTTAGACGGCACGCAGGAAAATAAAGACAGTATTTAAATTTCACCAGAGTACCCACTTGTGAAGGACCTTATAGCAGGTGTCCATATCCAAGTGTGTCAGTTTGTGTAACTGAACAAACTGCTTAAAATGGCACCAACTAACATTTAGACCTCTACCATGGCCTTCCTAAACATTCTTTATGAGAATGGAGCAAAAGTATGAGGGAAAACTCACTCTCAGACAGTGCAACAGAGAAGGGCTCCAGGGAAGGTCTCTCCAGGAACAGTGATTTACTTCATCTTCAGAGTAAAATTTTCATCAAATTAGCAGAATACTGAATGAAAATAGCATTATCATGGTTTCGTAACCACTAAGTCAATAACTACACACCCCTTGTATACATTAAATCTCCTTTTAATCCATGGAATGCTTTGAAGACCAGGGGAAGATATCTCTGGACAACATCCTCAAGGAAATTAAGGGATTGGGTACCAGGTATTCCCTTGCTATCTCAGTAGACACCTCAAGAAGCATTGGGACAGTGTACTGAAGTGTAATACAAGCTTTAATTACAAAGGATTTGATTCATAATGATCAGGAAAGTCAATGAATCACCAAGGGTATGAATAATTTTGAACATCACCAAATTTGGATAACTCACTTTTTCTATTATTATGCAAATGAGGTGAAACCAGAAACGGCATTCATTTGTAGATGATAACTAAATGTATTTAAGTGATGTGCAAGTAAATCCAGTTCCCCTTTCATTTTTGCAAAAAAGGCAAAAATCTTCAATTTTCCAAGGGGTATGAATAATTTTGAGGACGACTGTAGGTGTCCTCTAATATAAGAGACCCTAAGCTATCCACAGGTATGATATTTTGCTTAAATCATTTTGAAATATTTATTTGGACAGATGTTTCCTAACTGTTAACATTTTTTCTTGGAGGCACTGTAACTCATCATGTAACTGATCATACATTAAGAGTAAATGCCAATTATTTATACTTGTTTCTCGTAAACTTCATAGCTCTGAGGTTGGTCGCCATTTAGCTTCAGATATGGTTCAAGATAGAGCGACTGGTCACCCACAATGTAGTTTGCATATCCTTCAGGAACATCAGGTAGAGGTCCTCTGTCTCCCTTCTCGTCTTGCAGTGTGTATTTTGATGATGCTGAGAAGGTAAAGTCATTACTGCGGCTGCATTATTTTGCAAGAAATCAGATAAGAAAAACGTGAATTAGAATGACAAATAATTTAAAATAATTTTTATGCATTAATAAAATCGGGTTCACGTCGTTAGTTGAACTGCATACGTGTCTCTTGCAAACTGTGATTTATTTCAAGGGTTTGTGTCATATTTTATTCGTCAAGGTGGGACATAGCTCACTTGTTTCGTTTTATCAATGATTGCAGTTTGGAAGGGAACACTGATTCTCTGCTACTGTGATATAACTTCCCGACGCATGGTGTATAGATACTGAAAATACTGATACAAAGGATATCACTTACTTTCTCATGAAGATAAAGAACACCGCTATACACATGAGAACAAGGATGAATAAAATTACAGCTGTTACGAGAAGAACTGTGATAAAGAAATCCCTTCCATCATGCACCTTAAAGGCCAAGTCCACCCTAACAAAAAGTTGATTTGAATAAATAGAGAAAAATCCAACAAACATAACACTGAAAATGTCATCAAAATAGGATGAAAAATAAGAAAGTTATGGTATTTTAAAGTTTCGCTTAATTTCGCAAAACAGTTATATGCACATCCTGCTCAGTATGCAAATGAGGGAACCAGTGACGTCACCCACTCACTATTTCTTTTGTATTTTATTATGTGAAATATAGAATATTTTAATTTCTGCAGATTTCACAATTAGGAAGCTCTCATTGAATTGTGTATAGGTTGCAACAATGGCAATTACACATGTTCAGCGAGGAATCAAACCTTGTTTCACATTATAACAAGGAAAAAATTAAAATATTTGGTATTTCATGTAATAAAATACAAAAGAAATAGTGAGTGGGCGACGTCACTGGTTCCCTCATTTGCATACTGAGCAGGATGTGCATACAACTGTTTTGCGAAATTAAGCGAAAATTTAAAATACCATAACTTTCTTATTTTACATCCTATTTTGATGAAATTTTCAGTGTTATGCTTGTTGGATTTTTCTCTATTTATTCAAATCAACTTTTTGTTAGGGTGGACTTGGCCTTTAACAGATTGTTGAAGGCGCTCTGTAGATAACCGTTGTTGTCCTGCAAATGCCAGTTCATTTAGCAATTAAGCAATCTATTAAACAGGGCGAAATGCACTTTTGTTCTTCATTTTGCCCATTTTGTTCTTTTCCCTCACTTTTGTTTTACTTTTTGGCTATTCCCTTTTGGTGGCTCTAACAGATCTTTCTATTGTATTTGTATTATTAAAATCTCGGAATATTTGCATTTCTCTCTCTGCTTTTACATTTTTTAGAAAATATTAACAAATTGAAAAATATGAAGAAAAAGAAGGAGAAGAAGAATAAGAAAAATAAAAAATGAATTCAAATTGACCTGCAGGAGGCAGGAGGTTAGCGGAACACTGAACGGCCAGTCCACGCCATATTCCATCTTTGTGACATTCCCAAATGAACCAGAGGCATCGTTACATGTGATGTTAACTTCGTCTCCAATCTTGTAGCGAGGCTTGACATTCTCGATGGAAAAGACAACCGGTATAATTGGTGGATTACACTCTACAAAGAAACCATTTTCAACATAGAAATGATTCATAGTCACTTATGCGGCATGAACTGATATATCAAATGAAAACCCAACTTTAGTAGTCAGTTGTTTTGATAAAAAGCAAGAATATTAGAAAACAGAGCGTTGAATGTTTGAACGAAATCTGACAAGCAATGAGTAAGTTATGAATTTCGGAAAGTTATGATCATTGTACATCTTGGAATTTCAGATTAGCTGAATTGGTAAGGTCACCTTGGTGTAGCGACGGACATCTCTCCCATTTTTCTAACCCACAAAATAAATTCTCAAAAACATGACTCAGTAGGATTTTGTCTTTTAGAAGAAAATATGTATATATTCATGATATTTAAAATACATTTTAAATACTGCTAAGAGCAGAGGGGCAAGGCACTTGGAGAAAAAAGAAAATATATGACAAATGAGTGACCGGGAATACGTCACAATCGACGAACCGAATTTGCAATTTGAGTTCGCATACATCTAATGATCTCACTTTTCAAACATTCATAACTCTCTTATTCTTTGTCCGATTTATTTCAAACTTTCAACTTCCCGTTTCTTTTATTTCACTGCTTTGACACAAAACGACTTATCATATATGGTGGATTTTCCTTTAATAGGTTTTACGGAGGCAAAAAGAAAAGTATGTAAAATCCTATTGTAGGACATTTTCTTGAAGACAAACAATATTGTCTAGCAGGAGCAAAGCCAACTACCATTTGGGATGATTAAACATAATTAGAATATGCTATTTCATTAGATACGAAATTATTTTTCTATTGTAAATGACGTAAAGTGGCTTAATAATAAGCTATTTTGTCAGGAAATTTGCCGGATATTGTTACATCGTAACATAATGAAGTGCATATCGTGTCTATCATATTTCATTTGCAAACGCAAGAAGAAGTAAAATATTGGGCTGATAATTACAATACCTAAGTGGTATTCATCTAATGACTTGCTTCGCAAAAAAGTCAATAAGGTGCGAGGTTCTACGAAAATAATGAGGCGAAGCTAAACTTTAAGTACGATTTTTAAAACTACCATTGTAAATTTTAAATGATAAATCAATATTTTTCGTCCCAAAATCACGAACGATACAATTCCTGTGCAATGATTCATAATTTATTTAGCAATACCTATAACTGCATCAGGGCACACTATGTTTGTCCACTCCATATTCCATCGTTGCAATTTAAATCAAACCAATCAGGACCATTGTTACATATCACATTTAAGCTATCCCCGTCCTTGTACGATAGACGAAGATTATGAATGGTTGAATCAGGAGGCAGTGCTGGGGCACTGCAGTAGGCGTGGGAAGGAGGAACTGTGAAGAGGAAATGACAATCAGGATGAGATTCGATGAGAAAAAGGGGAAAATAACACCCTCTTATTCATATTCAGTCGTTTACATTGTCATAATTTTGGTTTGGATTCACATTTTAATGCAGATTAGTTGATAAAGAAAAGTGGTTCATTTTAAATTTCACAACTTTTCGAAGAAAAACGAACAGGTTTATATTTATATTAAATTTTACAACAACACGGGAAATAAGTCCAATTTAATACCTACAAGTAATTTTTCTTCATGGGATGCATAACGCCTTATTAGAATTATGTTTGTCAATTATGATTTTTCAGAGAATTCGGATAATTTTCAACCATTATGTCCTACATCGATAATCATAGTTGATATCTTTCAAATAAAAATAAAACAATTACTCTCAATCGGTTCGGGGCAAGATACGACAGGTCCACTCCACAACCCTTTGTTGAACGGTGAAGATATCACAGTTGGCATCACACGACACATTCACTCTGTCACCGAAATTATACTTCAGACGAAGATCTTGAACAGTAGCATGGTGTGGAACATATGGCGCACTGCAAGGTATGGAACCTGAAAGAGAACCAGAGGCATGTTTTATCATATTGTTAATATGTATTTTGATATTATTAAAATATCATTATAAGAATTATCCATGAGGAGGATTATCACACTTAATTTTCTTTCGTTGTATTCCCAATTTTCAATCATAAAAAAATAGTACTGGAGTACATAACATAAAGTAAATACAATAACAACATCGGTAAAAATGAAGCTTTCCCATAGATCTTGTGAGTACATAATTAAATAAATATTAAAAATATTTAGCGCAACCCTTCCTTTTTGTCATAGGGTAAGTGTTGGTATATGCAAAGAGATTCCACTCGATGTCCATTCCATATCCGGAGATACGGTTGTTGATTTTTGTTTATGTTTTTATACTGAAAATACCTTTTGCAGTTCTACGGGACAATATTTCGATTCTTCTTGAATGATAAGGGTTGGGTGGAATAGGTGAGAAATCACATTGAGTTTTATCCTTTTCATATTCCCTGTCTTCTGTTCTTTGTTATCTTTAGCTGGTTGGGCATACATTTAGCCCCTCATCACAGAAGATCATCGGGGTAAAAGTGAACCACGGAAACATCAAGGGTGCTGTTATGCCTCAGTCACAATAGGCTCCGATGCCATGTACGGGCCCCGTCCGATGAGTTTCTGGTCTAAAATCGGGCGGTCATCGGAGCATTAGTGCGGTGACCGGCAGAAAACCTGACGCTAATCGGGGTCATCGTTGTGTTTATGGGCATCGTTGGAGGCATCGTCAACTTTTAGCGCGGAGTTAAAAGCTAGCGATGGATTTCAGACATCGGCAGTGTCAAAACATCGTTGACATAGCCGGCAGGTGGCCGCCCGGTGACCATCAGTTTTTCGGGGGGGGGGGGGGGGGTTCCTTACAGGTGCCGCCAGGGCGTCTGGCATCTCGCCTGGTTCCCGGCAGGCCATCGTCCGATAACCAAACGGCGCCCTGAAGGCGGCCCTCCGATTGTTTAAAATCGGACAGGCGCCGGCCGGTCTACACCCGATGTTTGAACGATGTCTGGCGGCGCCCTGGCGGCACACTGCCGACTAGGTGAAGCCACCCGGGGAGTATAAATACCACGGATGATAATCATCGGTCACTCGTCGGGAACACTAACGGTTACCCCCCGGAGACTGCAGGCCTCTTGCCAGGACACCGCAGGGCCACCTCCAGATGATCGCACGATGACCTACTATCGGCAAATGTCCGCAAGGTGACCGTCCTGCTTCCCTGCGCTCTCCTGCCGGCGCCCGGAAGATATCCTGCCGATCTCCGTCTGATGTCCGTCAGTTTTTCTCTCATAAGTGTCGGCCGGCATGCGTCCGGTGACTGCACGGAGAGCAATTTCTTGTGACTGCTAGACCGACGTCTTCCGTTTTTTTACAGTGATGGCTTAAACCTCCAGCCGACCAAAATGCTGCGACAACCTGTCGCCAACCCCTGATAATCGTTTACAGACTGACAAAAAACTCTCTGCGTTCTCTGACATCTAGCCAATGACCAGTGGTTGTCGGAAATCGGAAACCGGTCCTACGCCTAATGAGTTTCAGGCTTAATATGAATGTTTCTTTGCCTGTGCATTATTATATCTACATCAACGTTAACAATAGAATGATCTGGGCATGCGTGAGATTTGGCTCTAGAGTGATCTAGCAAGGTATCCTTGGGGTTTCACCAGGGACAAACACAATACCGTTATCCTGCAAGTGTTTGCTTCAAAGAAAGGTAAGAAATTTTATGAGATTACGGGCAAAGAGTGAGTGTGTTTTACAGTTGTGTAGTGCATGGTTGTGTGATTTGCGTATAATTGTTGGATTGGGTATGACTGGTCAATTACAGAGACACTCAACGGAAACAATCGTTACAAAGAAAATATTCCTGAACAGTCGAAATCGGTTTATTGAATGGGATAACATATTTCCTGACTGTTCCATTCGCGGTTTATCATGTTTATTGCACAATATCTATTTTACCTGAAAAGAGCAACAGTGGCAAGCTAAATTATTTTCATTTTGACAACTGTAGCCTGTTATTAAATTCAGTCAAACGCCTCACATGGTTTGTGGCATTAGAGGAATGCTTGCTGGGATTGGCCTTGTAATAAACGAGAAGATTTGATGTTAAAATTCCTCAGCCTTATGCCAAAAGGGCCTTAAGGCCGACGAATTGCGTATTGAGCGCACTTTTGTCATACTTTACGGGTGGTATATTATTTTTTTGCGTAGGTAATCGTACCTTTAAGTATACATGATATGTATAAAATTATAGCTTACTATAAGCTATTATATCTTACACACCGCAGAGCATAAAATCTAGGCCTATTATTGGTACTGTGGGTCTGCTAGCGTTTAAATGTGACAGGATACAGTTATCCAGGTTTACTCGATTTAAACCATCTTTCATCACTTGTACATGCAACGAAACTAATTTTAGTTCATCTGCAAAACAAACCAAACTTTAAAGAGAAGGTTGAGTTCTGGGAGAGGTGAACAATAATTTGTGAGCTTTCTCATTATTTTTATGTCAGTTTGAAAGGGCATCATACTAGAAATATCCCCGCAGTGAAAAGGATTGCTCTTTAGATGCCCTCATATTCGAAATATGACGAGAAACAGCTGAAATGTTCGGGCCTAACATTCATGGCACCTGTGTGTGCAGTCCGATATACCTATTTCTGTGTGCAGTACATATGTTTTTTCAGCGAGACTGAGTCAATTTCTTATCATTTTGATGATTCCAAAACCTACACTATAAAACGATTCTCATGTTGACATGATCAACCTTTCCCAATTGCTTTGAGACAGTTTCTTTCACAAAGTAATTGATGTAAAAGATAGAGAATGGTGTGATCATGAAAAATAGTAAAGATAAAGTTGAACACGATGCATGATCACTTGCCCCCTTAATTCTCGCAATATCGCAATATCGTGGGCACGATCACAGGTCTAGTTGACATAGATTTCCCAGTATAATTCAGCAATGTAGTCATGGTAGAGAAGCAATCTCATATTTCTACTATTAGATAATTAATGGCATATAGTCTCGTATTTCCATTGTTTAAACTAAACAATTGCCAAGTTTTATATCCCGGATTTTTCTATTTTTGTTTACTTTTTTAACTCGAGGGTTAAGGTTGTCACATATTAAAAGTTTATTATTCTTCTTTCATTTGGCAAGTTGAGTAACCGTGATCGGCTCATAAAATAACCGAGGTTATTAAAAAAAACCAAATGTTTCCTGTGCTAAATAACGAAGTTTGAAGATTCCCGTTCTCTACCTGTTCACCATGCATTAATATTCATTTAACTCCTCACCTGGTTTGTGGCATCCAATGAATGCTTGGTATTTGCTTGACAGTGAAATGAACGTGCTTGTTTCATTTTAAGCGCAGGCGTACACTTTGGCCATACTGACCGCGCTGAAGCGTTCTAACGTCAATATTTATCCCAAAGCGCTTCAACCGGACACGTTAAAAATCTGAGCAGAAAGTATGTATTATTTCAAGGAAATACATCATATACTGCTGGAGACTTGGACTTGAAAGTCAAATAGATCCGTTTTTTGAACAATTACACCTTTTTTTTTTAAATCTATCTGTTCGCACATTATGTGGTTTTAGTTCCGTCGAATCGATTTGAATCGACTGTTATTCACGGAAGTTAAGTAACATTTATTACCAGACATTGCTAGCACCTATCACCTGGCGCTTACAAGAACCCTCTTTGCCAATAAAACTTTCACAACAACTGGACCTTAACTTTGGAATTCACTTCCCCAAATATTATCGAAACTACGTTTAAAAGAAAATTAGAACAACATCATTTACTAACGTACAAGGAAAAGCCAACCCTCCAAAATTATCCCGGATACAAGCCACACGCGGAAGTTTGATTCTGATCTCCCTCTTTGTTTTTTTTTTTTTGTTTTGTTCATAATTTATTTCCCCTCTCTTATTCAATTCCCTGATTTCATCTCGTTTCCTCTATCAACCTGTCCCCCTCTCTGCTTCTTAATTTAGGCGAGCTTTTATGTGTTTATTTCTGAAGTTAGTTAGTTAACGTATTCTTTATGTTAAAAAAAACCAACAACAAACAGATCTTTGAATCATGCAGATAATTATAATGAATTTAATTGGGAACATGCTATTTACAAGCTCCGCTTCTATGCTGGTTCCCGTTCGCTACCTTTTCGATTATTATTATCAAGAAAAAATTGAAATGTCTGTACACCTCTCTCTGTTATAACATTTTTTTTTTAGAAAACAATGTGTAAAACAAAGTCCATATGCGTTATGTTTGAATGATAAGTTTCTTCTATAATGCAAATACTTTATATGATTTATGAATTTGTATCGAAAAATGAATGAATTTTGAATCTTTAATAGAGAAGAGGAGGCAACAAACCCCTTCCCCATCAATAATAATAATAATAATAATAATAATAATAATAATAATAATAATAATAATAATAATAATAATTCATATGATTTACAATGTTTCGAAAGCACTCTGTAGAGTGCTCTAGGTGCATGACTAGGATAAAGAAGTACGGAATGTAGAGAGTAGAAATACAAGTTAACCTGTGCTCTTGTTACTGCAACTTCTATGGTCTTAAATCCCGAAATTACAAGCAAGCAATTTCCCAGATGGACCCAACTGGTACAATGAAGCACAAATATATATTTTTTATTCAAAGGTTTTCGAAATTATCATCAGCAACTGATTAAAACTTAGCTTTAACTAAAAGAGTGAACAAACCTTAAGGGAGTTTGATTATATTGACGAAGTCATAATGAGTCATCTGTTTGTCTTCATTTCTTGTTTTTAATTTCGCCAAGGGTTTGATGCCTCTTGACTAATCACCAGAATTTGTTATTCTTGTTGCTGCAGTAAGACACCTTTCCTTTCCACTAATAACTACAGGTACACCCAATGTCTCTGGATTTTTACTTTTGCTAAATAATAAATAGGGCCTACAATACTTACAGACTCCATTTATACGTATCCAATATATTAAGAACTTTTGGAAACAAAGTCCTTTTAAGTTTGTCTTCTTATTCAGGGAAAATTTTTAAACAGTAGTCATGATTAAACCTTTAAAAATACCTTTTGGGTCCATTCAGTCAAACGTCTCACCTGGTTTGTAGCATCCGACAAGCTCTTGGTATCTCTTTGACACTGAAGAAACGAGCAGCCTTTGTTGTGTAAAATTCCGTAAGGACACCTCATCACCTGTGTCATCCTAGTCGTGCCGCTAACATCAAAACTCTCCAACCAATATTTCACGGTATATTTACACAGTTGGAGACAGATACAGAAACGTCCGCGTAGACCAATGATACAAATCTACAGTCGATCCAAACTGCCATCCGCGTGCTTGAACTCTACCTTGCCTCCATACAAATTAGATCCGAGTATGAGACGGACGTTTGATGTGTTTGTAATGTGATATTGATGAGATCCGAGGATGAGCCGGATATTTACTTAGCTTGTCATGTGGTATCGGTCAGATACCAGGATCAGACGGGCATGTTTAAGTCTGCTGTATGAGTACGGTTACTTTCTAAATAAGTCTTCTGATGATGCAATTTATTGCAAGAGTGAAATTCGAAATTTCCCTTTACACCTGCTCAGGATTGGATGTATTAGTTTTCGCAACTAAATGCAACTGAATATATAAATATATATATATATAGAGAGAGAGAGAGAGAGAGAGAGAGAGCTAAGTTCCAAAAGGGACCAAATCCAGTTTTTACCAAAACTGAGTTTTAAAGATAAATATGCTTATCTCGCACATGGGAATCAAAAGTGCTTTATGGCATAATGAAACAACGACAGCCCTAAGTTGCAAAAAAATTGCTCAAAATGTATGTTTCCTTCTAAAAGGAGTTCGTTTCATTCCATAAATATACCGTTCAATTATACCATGTTCCCTTAAGCTTTGTAATAAGATCATTGCAATTATCAGTGCAAAGTTTTGATTTTTTTACAAATTTTAATGAATATTTTTGGATCTAATCCCTTTTGGAATGAAACTCCCTAACATAATAACAAAAATGGGTGAAACAAATGAAAAATATATTTGTTAAACAAAACACATCATAAAAATTAATGTTTGCGCTGCCAGCAGTATTTATGTGTTTCGTATTGAATTTAATGTGATAAAGTTATTTCAAACACCAGAAAAAGACGATCGACTACACTTTTATCCCAAAGGAAATTAAATCCACGAAAAGTAGAATTATGAAAAATTCCTCAAAAATCTAAATGTATTGCCAGATTAAAAAAAAAAAAAAAAAATGGTCTAATGCAATACCCTTAACATATATACCCAAGTGAAGTAAGAGTGAATAAAGAAAAGTGGTAAATAAAAAAAAATAATTTCCTGGAAAACCCTAGAAGTGGATTTAAGCCCTTTTAGAATGAAACTCTTTATAGTAGTTTTCCCAAAAAATAAGAGCACCTTGAATTTTGTTCATATTTCAGTCATTGGACATCTATGACCCTTTTGTGTGTGATGAATAAGAAAGAAATTTCTCCATATGCTTTGAAAGTCCGAATGTCAAACTAGGGAGAGAATTGGTTGCAGCAAGCCTGCTTTGCACCATGCCATTTCAAAATTTCAAGAGGATGCCTGACACTGCAAGAGAAAAGGTTGAGTTGGGAAAGGTGACAAATAACTTGTGAACTTTCTCATTCCTTTTATGTCAGTTTGGAAGAACATCATAGTAGAATGTTCCTTGAAAATGATTGCTCCTCAAATGCCCTTAAATTCGAAATATGACAATAAATAGCCGAAGTGTTTGGGCCGAATATTCATGCCACATTTGTGTGCAGTCCCATATTCCCATTTCTGTTTGCAGTGCATGTGCTTTTCAGCGAGATTGTGTCAATTTACTATCAGTTTGATAATTCCAAAAGCTCACAGTATACACCAACCTGTCCCAATTGCTTTGAGACAGTTTCTTACCCAATGTAACTGTATGACCAGAACTCAAATTTATCTTTAAGCAATAAATACGTTCCTTTGATTAATAACTTAAACTTTAAATAATTTCTTGGTACTGCAAAATTTCAATATGGCACGAAAAAGAGACATGATAACGAAGCTTTTCGACCTGCACTCATACCTGCGTGATAACCTGATGAGTGCAGGTCGAAAAGCTTCGTTATCATGTCTCTTTTTCGTACCATATTGAAGTTAAACTTTGATTTTTCTTCAAGTTAAAGAAGTTTGTATTGTTGGCCTTACACTTTGTTTATACAATATGCACACATACATTTTTACTGAAAAAATGGAATCAAATAATGGGTAACTGGGAATGAACAATTTTGAAGATTCAACAGTCCATTGATTGGTTTGCAACTTCAAATTAATTTAAAAATGGAAGTAAAGTGGACAATGGGGGGGGGGGGGGGTGGCTGACCGTTACTAGGGAATCGTAGCGACCAACAACAAAACAAAATTTCACATCGACCAATTTACAAGAAAAAAAAACAACAACAAACACACAGACACTCGAGTCAGACTGAACGTGTTGCAGATGCCAACGTATTTCCACCAATGGCGTTACAACCAATGGACAACCAATGAGCAATTCGGCATATTTAGGTGTGCATTCATAATTAATACACTGTTCACCCCAACGGCCATTTGCCAGTTTGACCTGCATCTTGCCTTATATAGATTAGGTTCGTAGGTGAGTCGAATATCTGCCAAATTTGATTGGACATGATATTGATTTACGTAACTTCATTAACGTTCAGTTGTTGTACCATAGTGTATGTACAGCTGTTCTATCTTACAGGTTGGGTTATTTCGACTTCCTCTGTTTATTTTCCATACTATTTGCTAATATATTTCTATACATAGAATATGTTAACATCCTATTTTTGGTGTTTATACATGCATTTCCATCTACCATTTAGTTTGTTTCTGTAAGCGGTGTATGGTTTTCATGTTTATATTTTATGACTTATACTTTTATTACTTGGAATGATATGAATATAGGGATTTAGTAATGAATAGGCTAATGTTTGTTAAATAAGTCAAGATATTTTCAGAGAGACATAGTTTTTGCGAAGTGCAATAGTATAGGACAACAGTAACACTTTACCAGTAAATGAACATAAAAAAAATCTTCACTAAACCTGGATTTATCAACATTTCTAGACTTATTTACCAAAGCTTTCAAAAAGGTTGATTTCCGTTGGAACAATTTAATGTTATGCATAGTCTATGTTTAGAAAATAAAATTTAAATGATTTATTACAATTCATAGGTGTCTCAAAATTCAGGACACATTTAAGTCAGAAATAAGTGGCCTGGATAGTAATGGCCAGATTTATTTCAACTGCCGTCTGCCCGCTTGACCTCTACCCAGCCTTCATACTGATCAGGTCCCTGTTCGAGTTGAATGCCTGCTTTACCTTTAACCCTAATCTATGAAAAGTTCACAATTGTATGAATAAAAATGAAAAGACTGGAAATCCAATCTCTGCTTGTATTACCATTATTTTGTGCACATTAGTTGAGAGCCCTAAATCTTGAAGTATAATAATAGTGAGGTACCGATTAAAATTTAGTTCAGAAAATTTAGGGGGAAAATAAACAAACACACAACTCAAAAGACCGCATAAGTAATGTCTGTGATTTCATATTGAAATTTGAATAAGGAAATGGCAGGCTTGCGGACGACAAAGATTAAAAAGCGTCTAAAAACAAATATATATATTCACATCAAAATATCATATTACAATGATTATTAAGTCTGTACTTTGAATGATAAAAACAGGGGATGCTAAGTATAAAGATAATGTGTAATGATATACAAAGACAATGCATGTTATTTCAGGACTTTATTAATGATGTGTTCATGCTTAACATAATACATTACATGCAAATTTGTTATTTGAAGACAATACAGTTAGGGCATTTTGTGAGGGGGGGGGGGGGGGGGTGGCTGGCGTTCTTAACTGTTTGATTGTTAGTTTGTTTCAAAATTGCCCCTAAAGTTGTCAAGGTGCCAAGGAACTGTATTTGTTAATAAATTATATGAAATGTGTCTTTCCGAAGTTACTTTTGCCACAGACACCCACACTCTTTTTCACTCTCATGTTTTTATCTACTTATTCAAAGAAAATATAAAAGAGGTCCATAGAATAACAATAAGAACGTAGGATGAGAAATTGTATTGTTTTATAGGTACTTAGTTTCTTTTTTTTCTTCATAAAACACATTTTAAGCAAGCATTTGATTTCCATTCAATGTATAGATAGATGAGCACATTCGAAAAAATAGATGGCGACAATTGAACCCTCTTTACTAGAACAACACTAGTGCCAATAATACATATTTTTAATCCCCACACCAAAATTAACAATATTTGACATTATAACCCTGTGTCATTTATTTCATTGACCTTGCTAATCTACAATTAAGCATTTATTTCTGGATTATATTTGCTATCTATAATTTGATAGCGAAATCTGATTAAGAGTAAGAGTTATTGGTTTTACAAAGCCAATAGAATTTTAAATTCGACCACAGAATGAAACAAATAGCATTAAACTACATTTGTGAAAAATGATCTGCCAACAAAATGCTTAAACGTATTACCTTGAATATAAAAGGGACGTAGTCTCGTGATTCTTTTTGAACTAATGTAATAGAAAATAATTGAAAGAATTATTGGTTTTATAGGTCTCTTTTAGTATTCAAGAAAGTGAAATTGGTGTAAATTCGTTAGAGAATATCTAGAAATACTGATAAAAAATACTAATAGATAACAAAAATCGGCACTTTTGTCTGAAATCACCAAACTGGCACCTTTGTGAAGTCTTGAGATATAAATATCAGGTATGGAAACACATCCAAAAAACATTTTATGTTTTTTTTATTTTCCGTTTACAATCAATCAGTAAACATTTTGTCATCAAAATAAATCGGACCTTACCAGTACATTGTAAGCAATACGTGATATTTTAAGGGTGAGTCTATTATGGTTGAGTTTTTAAACAATGCAGTACGATAATACAGCTCACCGATATGAAAAATGGAAAATTTGGCAAACTATTCTTTATCATTTAAACAGTGGAGTAGCATGGGTTCCAGTCATTGATGCTACACTGTTTTAAGCTGGGGGAGGGAGGGAGGGAGGGTTCACTTGGTAAATGAAATGCTGGTGATTTTGTCTTCCCTTTCCCAATCTCTATCCCCCCTGTCTCTGTCTTTCTCCTAATTTTCTCGGTTTTATTCTTTTATTTTCATGACGGGGGGGGGGGGGGGGGGGGGGGAGGTATGGATGTACTTTCTGTAAATACGCCACTGCATCTGAACAAAGTTTATTTTAAACTTTAAAACAATATTATTATTATAGTATAGCATCTAGAGTATAATCATAATGAAACAAGGATATAGCTTGTTACAAATGTATTGTCTTTGGATCAATAGTTGCGGAAGAGATGTTGAAATTATTCGAGTTTAGGAAGTATGTTGGCATGCCAAGACCACCATGAATGGGCAATTAATGAACAGGCGTAATCCCGTGGATTGGGTTTTACGTCCCCAAATTTACTTCCCCCCCCCCCCCCCCCCACTTTTTAATCAGTTGCTAAATAAATAGACAAAATTCATATAAGTGACTCTTATATAAGTACCAAAAAACAAACATCATCTTTAAAATCCTGTTGGAGTACTAAAACAAGTTTATGTTTACATCGCCGCCTGAATGTAATGTGATGTTTCTCCGAATTGAGTTTTGCAGCCCCTAGCGTCTCTTACATAACAATTATAATTATAGTTATAATTCCCAGATGCGACTTGTCTAAAAAAGACTTATTTTGAATTTTATTTATCTTCCCGTTTTTCTTTTCTTCATCTTGTTTATTCAGCTTCGTATTTAACCTCTTCTGAGTTTCATATTCTTCATTTCCTTATTCCTTTTCTTTTTCTCGCCCTCATTGCTTATTATATATTTATTAGCCCTGTGCTCGTCCTCATTGCTTATTATATATTTATTAGCCCTGTGCTCGTCCTCGTAGGATAAATGGTTTAGTGTCTAAAATGACTTTTATAGACGGGAACATTTTTACATGAAAATCTTTTAACACTAATTGCAAGCTTTTGTAGCTGTTGTACCCACCGGTAGATATCGATGTCCCATACCCGGCACTGAACATACACTCTTTATACAAATCGACCAAACTATACTCGCTCCTATTGTATCGGGTTCTTATCACCTGTCCTAATTAAGGGAGCATTATTAATATCTGGGTTAGCGAGTTATTTATTTTGGTAAGAAATACAACTGCCGTTTATTAAAAAAAAAACACCCCTAAAGTTGTTTTTGAAAGGGATTCCATGTCTGATGTTGTTTAGTACTATATCATTTAACAACTATAACAAGTTTGGTGCTGTTAGACAAAAATGAATTTCAAAAGACAAAATTATATTGACTAAGAGCAAATAACGAACTTTTTGTTTAAAGTCCTATATTAATTTTGAAGTTGTGATTTATGTTAATTACTCACTTTATATCCCTAAAGCTGAATACTAAGGACATTATTCCTCTTGATTTCACAGCCAAAACATACAATAAATTGGAGTAGGAACAAAAAAAAAGGATATCTTTACATTTAATTCTTGCGTAAAATAACGGCACATTCGTTTTTTAGAGTCCAGTAATCTTTTTAACATTCAACGTTTGAAACTTGTGATAAAAAAATTGTAGTAATTTGTAGTAATTAAACAGGTTTTTCATAGGCTTCACAGCCTGCATATAAAGGCGACTATTTTGGTTTCAGTTATGGTTCAAGGAAGAATTTTTGCACTCAAATGTAGTCTTCGTTTTCTTCTTAACTTGTCTGAAAGCACTAGACTTGTTAAGAAGAAAACGAACACTACTCTAGTGCTTTCAGACAAAATTCCACAATTCTTCCAAATTTTAGAGCTATGCCACCGTACAATGAACGTCGATATATTAATATGATGCCTATGATCTTGTATACTATTTTTGTTCTTTTGTTTATAAAGAAAATCATCAATTATGAACCCTGTCAGTTTATATATTCAAACTGCTATAGAATTAATTTCACTAATGAAAATTTTAAACCATAATTATATATACATTAAAGGGTACCAATCACTAAAAAATATTTTGCTCTGTATGTTTAAGAGGTTTCGTGTCGCTTTCAAAATCTACTTCAAATGTTACTTCCATACTACATATTGCAAGTATGAAAACACTCTATTAAACGTAATAGCGATTTGTGAGTAGACTGTTCGACGGACCAGTACGCACTCGCAAAGGAATATGGCCCGTGCGGAACAAAACTCAGAGTTCAGTTCCGTATGCACAGTTTATATTATCTTTTATTGTCTTCATAATTATATTCTTCAAAAGTGTTACTCCATAGAATACTAGGTGTTCTTTTCAAAGGTAACTTAACACATTCTAGCTTTATGCCTTTTTTGTAATTGGTTCGTTTCAGTGCCAATAAATACCTTTACCACAGTTTAGTTTTAATATATTGCATTCAAATATGTTCAAATGAATTTTAACCAACTGTTGTTTTAATAAAGCAAATACAATCCCAATCTTTACGTGAAACATGTAATAATCAAAATCGAAAAATAGCAAATAACGATTCAGACTATTCTAAAAATGTAATTTTTTAAATTATCTTAATCAGAAATCTGGATACTAAGGTCAATATTTATTTTTATTTCACAAGCAAAACTAAAAGTAAATTTGGAGTTAAAAGCAAACCAGATGATATATATATATACATTAAGATTAGTGGTACGATAAAGGCCTATCGGTAATTTAAAGTACAGTTCAGTTCAGTATTTTTTAAAGATATTCAACATTTTGTGAACTCAGAGAAATCAAACAGGTTTTTCGTATGAATCATAGCTTTCGTAAGGCAGCTCGTTTGGTTTCAGGTATGGTTCAGTATAGAGTGACTTTTCCCCTACAAGGTAGTCTTCGTATCCTTCTGGGACATCAGGTAGAGGTCCTCTGCCAGCTTTTCCATTCTGTATTCCATCTTTTGATGAATCTGGGCTCCGGGTGCTATTTGAATATCGATTACATGCAAAATACATGCATGACAAATAGAGAAAGAAATGAAATTAAGCCATACAAAATGTGAATATGTGCATGCTGGCAAACTTTTTAATCAATAAACTGCACATGTTATGGTTCATTTACCCACACGTGTGCAATTTTACATTTGACACTAAGTAATCAAGAAAAGTATGCAAATGATTCTCCTTCAAAAATCCCACAAACATAACATCTAGATATACTTACAAATTCTTTAAAAATATGAAAATCATACATATTTCCATCTGACAATATTAAACAATAGAAACAGAGTATTAACAGCCTATTAATCGGGGTATTAACATTGAAAATAAGCTAAAAACTCATTCTTAGCCGACCTCACTCGCCAAATGAATTTTATTTCGACGAAGTATTTTTATTTTATTCCTCCATCCAAAATCGAATTTATAGGAAAAGGCACATTTTCTTCCCAAATATATATATTTATTAAACTTTCATTTTGTTAAAAAACCATTACAATCCTCTAATCGGATAACCCTGGATCCGCCCATTGCTTACCTTTTAAAGGAGATTGAGAATGCTACCATTGACATCAATACAAGTACGAACATTATCACAGCTGCTACTAGTAGTCCAGTGATTAAGATATTTCGTCCATCTTGCCTATCTATGGAGTTTACATTTCCAGTTCTCCCTGTAAAACAAATAACGAGGTCCTTTTTATTTTCCATTGGCATGCCTATAAAAGTTGTAAGAACTGAGGCCAAGCATGTATTTTGTATAATCTCTATTTGTACAAGCATTCAATTATTCTCATTATTAACAATAAATCTTTGGTCGTCGTTTTTGTTTTCGTTAATAATTGTTCTCCGTTTTGTAGTTGTTATTGTATTTTGCGATTCTGCCTTTTGTCAACTGAGTAGGTAACATATAAGTTTACCTGCTGGTGTACCCGCGGTAAGTGATTGCGAAACTGCGCAGTTAACATCACCTCCCAGCCACAGACCGTATGATTATCGAATTCTATTATAAGAGTTTTGCTAACTAATATCACACTTGTAATAATGATTGTGGTGGTCTTCTGAAAATTGTAAAAATAGCGCGTTTGCGCGCTCTTGCCCCAGAGACTGGCAGAGAGCAATTTTATTGGCTGAGCATGATGAAACGACATTTCTTATTGGTTAAGGCATCATAAATGGGCGTCTCTTAGATGAGATAAAATCTCGCTAAAATGGTTCTCAGAATACCGATTTAAAAATATTTTAGGGGTATTTTATTTCACTGAATTAAAATCTCAGATTTTATCTGAGATAAAATGAATCTCAGAATACCGCCCCAGGCATTGTTCTCCTGTTACTAATAATCGATTTGTAAAGACATTCAATTCTTAGTCTTATTTTATTTAATATTAATTTTTTGATGTCATTTTGTTCATGTTTTTGATTTGTTACCCTGCCTCTTACATTCTTATTCTTCTGCCAGACGACCAGGGAATTTTAATGGAACATATTTGATTTTTTTTTCCCGAAAGAAAGAAATTTTTTATTTATATTTACGTTGATATTTTCACCTGCTTCGTTATGGGTTGTATGTTTCAATACAAATAAATTGATAGATATTGTTTATTTATATATATTTATTTGTTTATTTATTTATTTATTTGTTCATGAAATCTAAGAAATATATTCTCTGAAAATGTCTGTATACAAGTCTGCTAAGTATTTCGAAACGAAGCATATATATATATACATATATATGAAGAGCTTACTTGCAAAAGGCCCTAAATCCATTTTTTATCATATGGCACTTTTTTATATGCCTTAATAGACATTCACCATGTGCATCAAAGTGGCTATATTTCAACTTCTAATAGTTTCAGGAAGTTTGTTAAAAAATGAGATGAAAATTATGTTTTCTTTCAAAAGGCCCTAAATCCAAAACACTTTTCTTGCAAAAAGCCCTATATCCATTCATCTATCCTGCATCCTGATTGGCTAAGAGAATAGGTTTTTGGCATGAATGACCAATTACGCGCCTCCACACAACCATCTATCCAGAGACTCTGTGTGAGAATCTTTCCAGCTTTTTGACATTTTTTTATGGGAATTAAATACACAAAATTCCTTAGTTTATCAAGATCTTGAAAATTACTACAACAACGATGTTGATGATGACAGTGATAAATGTGATGATGGTAGAAATGGTGATAGAGATAATGATAATAGTGGTGGCAATGATAATGGCGATAAAGGTATTTACGATCTCCATAATGACGATGATGGTGATGGTTATGATGGTGATGATAATGGCAATAATGATGATAACAACAATGATGATGTTGGTTATGATGATGTTGATGCTGATTTCATTCATGTGTATGACGGTGTGATGCTGAATGTTCTGATGATGGTAATGGTGTGATGACGATGGCAGTTATACGGATGATAATGATGGTATTGGTTACGTGATGTGATGTTGATTATGATGATGCATTCTACTCTGGATACAGTAGATATTGCTTTTATTTTGAACAAATCTGCTTTATTAAGGGCAGATAATGGCTGGCTACTGTCAGTAGACAATACAAATTATCTTTGGAATCGACTTAAAAATGTTGCTATATCAGGCAAGGTTTATCCGAGCAAAGCAAATATTTTATGCAGTTATCTATAGCAAGTCTGCTTTATTTTTAAGGTCAGATGATGATTTTCGATAAGTCACCCAAATTATCTTTCGAAGTTTAAATTTTGATTGATTTTATAATGTTGCTATATCAGGCAAGGTTTATTATAACCCATTGAAGGTGGAGCAGCACAAGAGGTTAGGTGAACAAGGGCGGTGGATTTTTGGTTCATTAGAAAGATTTTTAATGTGTAAATTACTATTATCGTTCAAGACTTTTCTTGCAAAAGGCCCTAAATCCCACTTTTCTTGCAAAAGGCCCTAAATCCAAAAAAATAATAAATATAAAAAAATCATATAAAATATTTGACGGCCGCAGGATTTTTAAAATTGTGATTATTGTTACTTGTGGTGATGTCTCCTAAACATACATGAAGATCTGCTTGAATGAAATCATAGAACTGTGTGAAACAAAAAATCTCAATTTACTAAGAAGTAGGTAAAGTGGATTTAGGGCCTTTTGCAAGAAAACTCTTCATATATATATATATATATATATATATATATATATATAGGAATTCCTTGGCAAAGGGCTATGCCCGAAATATCGGATAATTGACATCTCTACGTTTTTTGATTTATATTTGTCTTTTCTATTTATATTTTACGTAACCGACGCAGAACACTTTCTTTATATATATATATATATATATATATATATATATATATATATATATATATATTATTTATATTTTTTTTACAAGTAAATGAATATTTGAATAAAACTCCTCAAAATCCTCACCCACCAGCCGACCCCCCCCCCCCCCCCCTCCCCGCTGGAATTAAAAAAAAATACATTTTGATTTTTTAATAATTGTTATCTTTCGACTTGGATATGACTTTCTATTATATTATTCAACACAATGCAAATTTCCAACTAAATAATATTAATATCTCTTTTAAGTTACCTTCATGGGGGGTATGTTAATGCTCTTACAAAACATTGGTCCTGATTTTAATTTCTGATAGTATATAGGCTTACCTGCTGGTGTACCCGCGGGAGGTTGTTGTGAAACTGCGCAGTTAACGGGTGGTCCATGCCACAGCCCATCGTCTTTACATTCCCAATTTACCCAATTAGAGGCATCGTTACATGTGATGTTTACGAGGTCATCGGTCTTGTAGCGAGACTTGAGATCACCTTCAACCGATGATGCAGCAGGTATAATTGGTTGATTGCAATCTGCAACACAAGTAAATAATGATTTTCATTTGTTTTACTATGGTATCAGGAAAGGGCGTGATCGGAAAAAAAGTACATAAGTAAAAATCATTTAAAAAGTTAAACAAACAATCTAACAGACAACGACGGGCTATACTAAAACTAACTTCAATCAAACGGAACAGGGTTAAAAAATGACACCGTGAATTCTCCCCCTAGCCTCACATCATGTTACCAATAAACGACAACACCTTAGGTAAGTTTATTCACCCCTTTCACGCCATTGTTGCTTTACTTCTGCTACGAATACTACAAAATTTCATTGATAAAGCACCTTTTTATGAGATAAAAAGCGCATGGAGCAGGTCAAGGAAGAAATTAAGCATTCCAAAAGGAATAGCATTACATTAGTGAGGAAGATTTAAACAAAAATTGCTTTGAGGTATTCATTATGATTTTTTTTGTGTTAAAAAACAAAACAAAAGAGACGTCTTCATTTCTTTCTTCGAGGCTCCATAGTGATACCCTTAAATTGGAAATATCAGATATCCATTAGGTTCTGCTTATGAAAGAGCCGAATAGTGAATATACAACATTACGTACAAAAATGCAAAACTGACATCACAGTCTAATACACCGGTTCTGTAATGTATACAGATTTATGCACATTTCTTCTCTGAGCACCTGGTGACGAGCTATTCCAATAACCTGCGTTTTATTAATGAGCCCCAATGCTTGGAATCCAGTTTGCATACATTACTTACTGCGATGTCCGAAAATCCTCCGCAAAGCTTTTAGGTTGTCAAGAACAATCTTTGTTTGAAAGGTATGCATAACATTTCCATGCATTACCGAAGCGGGTCTTTCGAGCACGCTAAAGTGTATAGCTCACAATAGCACGTTTCGATATAATGGTGTTTCCTTTCATTTTAGTTTATTTTATAATTCTTTAAGGAGAAAATATCCTCTAACGCTATACAATGCTCTATTGTGTGTGATTCCCCCTAAATTAAAATATTTATTAATTATAAAACACATACTATTAACCCAGCAAATACTACGGGAACCGTGTAGCTTCTGTATCAAGCATATGATAGTTAAATAATTCATTAGTTAACGGGTTAACACTTAGCGTGCCACACACATTTTCTCTCTTCCAGTAGAATGTCACATAAGCGTTTACGCGCATTTATATAAACTAATCAATCTAGCTCTTAATCCTCTTAATCTTCACTTATCCCTCTAATCCTTCTAGTTGAGGCTTATGTACAATTGTGTCAATTGTAGCTGACAAGTTGTAGAAGTTCCTTGGGGTTGACCAGTGTGAGGAGATACAATTGATTTTTTTTAAAGATGTTTTTTATTGTTTTCTCTCAAATCAAATACATAAAATGCAATTTTCATTAAACAAATTGTACAAATTATTTGAACAGACATTTTAACAAAATAATACAATTATATATCAAACATTGAAAGAATCTGAAAATAATGAAGAAAATATTACTTGTATCTTATACATAAATATTGAAATAACGTAATGTCTTAAGTGATAAGAGAGAAAACCGAAAAGATAAAATCAGATGCTGTTCCTATTTCTTTATACCGTCTCTGTAAGGAAAAAGAGAGAAAAAAGAATATATTTGGCTCTTGCTCAACCTTTACCTCTACCTCGCTCTCCCTATTATTTATTCAATTTAGATTTTCCATTTCCTTAAATGGAGAGAAATTTTGCCTCTCTCCACTGCCAGCTTTTTTTCTTCCCATTCTTCTTCTTTAAAATTTCTTTGAATTCCATCTATAGTTATTGGCGAACCCCTTTCTCAAGAATGAATCGATTATCAAGAAAACATTTCGGCACTTGTGGCAAGACTATACATTGCACATTAAAGGCATGGTCACATCCCACCGTGCGTGTTTTTAGTCCGTACGTGTTCTGCGGAGGCCACGTCCGCCACGTGTTTCTGAAAACGTGGGGAGGGAGTAGCAAGAGCAGGGAAGGACTACGTCAACGCACTTCACACGCACTACAACGCAAGGTGTTAGTACGTGGCCCGCACGCCACGCCTGGACGTGAGTGGTTGCGTGCATCGTACTTGCGCACCTTTCAAGTGAGTTGTACGTGCTTACAACGTGCTTACAACGTACGATCGCCGTGCGGTTGCCTCGTTATCGTACGGAGGCCGTACTTTCACGTATGGTGTCCTTATCGACTTGCAGGGAGTAAGTGAGTGCAAGTGCGATAAACGTGAGTTTTTTTCCCGTCACCATCTGTCGAGTCTTCATCGCTCCTCATCTGTTCGTCGCCTGCCTTTACATCATCTACGGCCCGTTTCTGTTGGGCCTCTCTGGCCCTATTTGCTGTCTTTTGACCTGACCCCTTTTTGTTAAGCTTCTTGGGCATTTGGAGAAGAAATGATGATACTCGTCAGTCTGCTCGGCTTTTGTATATCCTGCAGAAATCAGCGCACACAACGTGCGTTGCAAGTGCATAGCACGTACTTCCTCGGTGCGGTTTACGTGAGTTCTTGCGTGCTCACTGGACAATTGAACTGGAGAAGCGCCGAATAAGCACGGACCCCGCACTTATCACGTGCGGAGCACGCACGTGCTAGGTGCGTTGTCCGTAGAGCAAGTAACTGTGGGAAAATTTTTCAAAAACTCACGGAGTCCGTGCGTTGTGCGCTCGTTATCAGCAGACGGCCTTCACGTCAACGCACGTCACCCGTACTGGGGGTGAATCTGTAGACCGCCCGCAGCCTGAACGCAGCGAAAGTTCCTCGTGCACTAAAAGTGCTACGGCGTGTCTGCGTGCTCCCAAATCCGTACTGAGGTGGTACTCACCATGTACGGATCCCCAAATTTTGCCCACGTTCTTGCAAGTAGACAGCACGCACTTGCAAGTACGGCTTGATGGGACCAGCGCTTAAAAGTTAAACCTTCCGGCACAGGAATTATTTAGGAGCAAAAATTAATCCCACTTTTTCTTCAAATTGGCAACAATAATATTTTCTTCTTTTACTGCTACATGGTTCTATAAGGTGTATCATTTTAATTTCATTGAAAAAATCGCCAAGTTTGATAAAAGCAACGATTTAAACCTCGCAATGTGTTGCCTATTATAATGATTTTAAAGCTTATTCTCGTTTATAAAATTCCTGACATCAAACCCAATATGGCCATGCTACAGAAATAGACAAAGTGTGTGCAGAAAACTTTGCTCTTTCTACTCATGCATCAGGTATTTTTTTAGAGCTCTGATTACAAAAAAGATATTGAGCTAAATCACAAAATGTGGTAAATTGTCTTGAAAGGGTTAAGCCATACCTCGGACTGGTTCAGGGCAAACGACATTCTCTCCTTCCCACAATCCATTGATACATGACAAATTAAACGGAAGATGACCCTCGTCCCAATGGTCACATGTCACGTCTATTGGATCGCCGTCCTTATATGTAAGACGAAGATTCTGAATGGTTGAATATTGTGGCAGGGCTGGAGCATTGCAATGCTGATGATAATGAACAGCTGTAAAGTACATCAAGCAAATATCAGGGATTACATACAGTCACCTTGCTTTATGATCTTATTGGGTATGACCTTTCATATATCCAATTGATTTTCCTGTACACATTTAAGACAATTATGACGAAAACAAATGTTGGTAAATGTTTTTAAATTTCATGAGGGGGAATTAGGAATACCAAATTAGTGTTCAAACTACATGTGCTTTTGCATTTTGTAAATATCTAAGAGGGAAATTAGATTATTTTTATCTTACTTATCGAATGACAGGTGAAATGGAGCTCAAGACTAGGCTTTAGCGGAAAAAAGGGACTAACAAAAATATTTAAAGACGAAAAAAAATAAAAAATCTCTTAACATGCAGATTATTATTGTTCCTCTTACATGATTCAAGTCTATTTCATTTTCCATTTATTATCACCATCTTCATCTTCATCATCATTCTTTTATTAAATAACTATAGATATGAACGCTATTTAAATGATTACCTGCGGGCGGCTCTGGACAAGACACGACAGGTCCACTCCATAAACCCTTGTTATGACACTGTAAGGCGAAGATATCATCACTAGCATCACACGTCACATTCACTCTGTCGCCGAAGTTATAATTCAGACGAAGGTCTTCTACAGTAGAATGGTTTGGAACATATGGAGCACTACACGGTATGGAACCTGTATGAAGGTTAAAGAGGATCAAAGCAAAATGTGTTTTTTAAATAACAATATTTAAAAGGGGAGAGGAATGAAACTGGGCCACCACTGCCGAAAAGCTAATTGAGAGTTAACATGTTAGGCTAAGTGAGTACATCGAGTCCCGAGATAGATATATTTCTATACATAATTTCAACATTTGCAGTCATACAATAGCTGACAAATCAAGTCATACACATGTATCAAAAACGTCCATAAATTTATTTATTTGCTGATTACAAATATTTATCCTGAATAGGGCAAAGGCCCAAATACGAACATTTACGCTTCAGTTATGTATAGCATAAGGTACGTGGTCATCTAAAATATCGCGTGACCTCTCTTTACACAGTATTACAAAAGGGCAACAATTTTTGCTTTTCGCCAGACCTGCAAAATTCACTCGGGGAGGGGGGGGGGGGGGGGGTACAATCGAAAAAAGGTGAGGCACAATGCATACTTTACTTCCAAGGGGGGGGGGGGGGGGGGGGGGGGGGGGGGGAACTAGTCGGATGTGCCCCCCTCCCCCATAACAAAAAATCCGCCACTGCTGGAAAATATTCGTAATATTGAGAAATTTGCAATGTATTGTAATGTATGATGTCATTACATGAAATTAAACTTTCATATATAATTCATATACTAATAAAATAATGATATTCAGCTAACTGAAAAAGAGTTAAATGAAGTTTTTTTTTAAATGAAAAGCGCCCTCTGTAGCCTTGATAATTTTGCGAAAGAGAAACGTACCTGTTTCATTAAGAAGTAATTCTCTAGGTTCTATCGAATTATCAAAATCATAATGCTAACTAATAAAAGTCCATGTATCTTTTAAGTCATTTTGCCCTATTGTTTATACTGTCAGAAGAGTGAATTATTTCGAAAAGCCTTCGCCTTGAAATATTCACTGAAGCCGTTGTGAATTACTCAGAATGATAGGTCCGTAAAAAAAAAAAGGATAGAGAACATTTCGAGAGCTTGGTTTTGGTGTTGGACAAATTATGATACAAATCATAATTTCTCCGAAGCCCTATAATTTATTACCTTGTTTACTTCTTAACAGTGTTAATCATGTTTATGGGACTCCTTGCCGTGTAAAAAAAAAGCATGCGCGCCCCCACGCGGCAGCCGTATGATGACAGACAATCCTTCAGCGGCTGCGCGGTCCAAAATAAACATATTTTCCGGGTAATGCGTCAAGGAAAATCGGCTCTAACATAAACAGGGGCAGAAGGTGGCAGCCAAATCTGGTATCAACTTAAAGCTGAGACATCAGGGAATATGGTGGTAATAAAATTGATTTGGAAATCCGTGGAAATCAAAACGTTTCATATGGATTTATAAAAAACACAAATAAACAGCCTATTTTGCAGGATATTTACCCTATTATACTCACGAAGATTGCGTTTCTTTCCATTTTTACCCCATTTATACAATGAAATGAACCCTCAGGAATATGTGGGAGCAATTATAAATAGATTTAAAAACTACATGTTGAAATAACTTATTTATTAAATTGGTCACAGTTTGCACTGAAACTCGCAATATGTTGAATTTTGCGGCTTGACGTAGGAAATATACACCCTTAATGCACATACCGGATTTGAATATTTTACTGAAATATTCTTCAAAGTATTGTCTTTCAACAGGGCATGACAAAAATGTTAAAAAAGCAAATTACCCAAAATGACTTTTGGCGCACTTTGGTTTCGTCCTGGCCCACTGTGCGTCGGTCCCCTGGTTGCTTACTTTCTACAAGCATGCACATGCTTTCTTAGCATTCGGGTAACATAAACCGTCAACCATCACATAAAGCTTGCATAAATTCTCTGTCGCTGACCAGAAATATTATGCAAAATGTATCTTTTCTTTTGATAAATATATGCAAAATGGACAATTTTCTTTCATTAGAAATATTCAATGTTAGGTGAGTTTTGACAAATTTAAAAGTGTAATAATTTACATTAAAAATTTCTGAAAGCACCATAGGTAGTCCTTCAAAGGACTGTTGTGCATTCTTTCATGCGAAATGTTTAAAAAAGAACTAATAATTTCGTTTGAAAAAAAAAAGAAGAGACTCGACATTTTGAACATCTGGCTTTGTTCGTCGTCAAGAGATTCAATCTTCCATTTGCAAATTCTTTCTTAATTATAATGTACCTTCTTTATCAAACTAGCTATCCATATGAAAGCCTCATTTCATTTTACCCATACTACAGACTATTCCATTAAATGTTACATGATGAATTCATAAATCAAGCGAGATTGATTTCTTTTTTGTTGGAAATGCATATGTATGTATCAAACGGAATAATCGGGCTTTATCAGACTGTCAAACTTTTGAATGTGTGCTTCTCTAATACATGTACGTTGATTGATTAAACTATATATGTATAGTTGGTACTATTTTTTTTGTTGTGGACATACTATGGATCAGTCAAACGCCTCACTTGGTTTGTGGCATCCCATGCTTGGAGTTTGTTTGACATTGTTTGAAACGTGCATTTTGGTAGTGTGCACATCTGTATCACAAGTTTTAAACCGTGGTCATAGGTTATGTGCGACTGTGTTCAACGTTATTCAACCACATTTCATTAATAATATGGTTGAGAAAAAGACCAATAAAACTTTTGTATGACCCATATTTCCTTCTGCCAATTTCTTTTTTCCATTTTGATTTATAACTAACCAGATGCTAACAATTTTTAGCTGAGGTTAATGTAATTTTGACCTGCTCTCATGGAATATCGAAAATATACGGATAAAATCATAGTAATTGCATTTTGCCAAGAATGTCTGGAAAATCGTGGTGTCGCATGGGGAGATTGCTCTAGTGTATATATATATATATTTATACAACTTTCAAGAATGTTCTGTAATCTGATTGGTTTAAATCGTGTCACATGACATTCAGTGGACTGCACTGTAGCATCCACTTGCATTGGAGTGCAGAAAACGTACTATACCAAATGCACTATCCCTGCACTCGCCGGAGTGCAGGTATAGTGCATTTGGTATAGTGCATTTTCTGCACTCAGAATGACGTCATTCACGTCAACAATGCAAGTGGCAATGACCGGGCATGTCAAAGTTTGCGCGAAGTGTACGCGCAATGGTGTTCGTATAACCAATCACATTCAGGAAAGCCATGCACGTACTAAGCTAGCTAAAAAGCGCTTACGTCCTAATTTCTTCTTAGCGCTATGTACTGAACTGTGTTGCATTCATGCATTCTATGCATAAACGTTTCGCATTCACAGATTGTGAGGCTGCATCGTTAGCTGTGAATTCATTAGCCTAGGCCTAGTTGTTAATTTTTTATGTTTTTTTCTGTTCTCGTGTTCCTTTTTTTGGATATAGTTTGGATTTATATTAGTTTGGATACACGATGTATGAACACAGAGGATTGGGATTTGTGTTATTGACTGATCAGGAAATGGACGAACTCTTGGACAGTGTTGATAGTAAAAACACGAGAAAAGTTGAACGATATGCCAGACACAAACTTGATAGATTTTGCAGTTTAGTTGGAATGGATACATCTATTGAGTCCTTGCATCAACTCCCTACGAGAGAGCTTGATAACCTCCTGAGTCGTTTCTTTGGTAGTTTGAGAAAGATGATGGCACGTTGTATAAAAAAAGTCTATACAATCTATCAAATTTGGAGTATTGAAGATGTTTATAGCCAAAGAAATAGACATCCCGTCGGCGAAGGAGTTTCACAAATACAACAATACGTACAAAGCTGTGCTCAAGCAAGTGAACAAAGATGGAAAAGGTACAGTGAAACATAAACCTCCTGTAAACAACAATGACATGAGGAAAATCCGTGAAAGTGGACTGGTAGACCCTGATTCACCGATTGGTCTCCAGACCAAGGTATTCTTGGATGTCGGATGGTCTACTTCGGACAGAGGGGAAGGGAAAGTCTCAGAGCCATGGCGCCAGACGATTACATTCTCAGCAGAGACGGCAAAGAAAAGCGATATTTCGAGATGAAGGACTCATTGACAAAAAACCGACGATAAGATGAAAGCGAAGAATTCGGGGACGGATGTATGAAGAAAAGGATTCTCCAAGACGCCCTGTTGAAAACCTCGTGAAATATAGAACATTGTTGAATCCCTCATGTCCAGCGTTCTGTCAGAGACCGAAATATCGCATTCCCAATGATGGACCATGGTATGATGCCGTTCCACTTGGAGTGAATACCCTTGGCAAGTTACTAAAGAACTTGGCAGCTGAATCAGGATGTGTCACTCCTTACACAAACCACAGCTTGAGGGCTACGACCGTTACAACACTTAACGATGCCGGGTTCGAAGCACAGGACATAATGACGGTGATTGGACATAACTCAGAGAGCTCCTTGAGACATTACGGCAATACTAGTGACACCAGAAAAGAGGAAATGAGCAGAGTAATATCACGAGCGATTAATGATGAGCAACCGTCAACCAGCACTGGCGTCTATGATCCAGGTGATGTTGACAATGACACTCTTGGAGCTTCAGTTGTCGCCAATGCGATTATGGAACAAAAACAAATGGAAACAGCGACAGTAGAAACAGCAGTCCAAGAGGCAGACCAAGGACATGAGTCAAGAGCTCACTGTCAACAACACTAAGTCTTCTCGGGTCCAAAACTTCTACTTCAATGGGCCCGTGACCTTTATAAACAAAGCATAGTTTCATCAGGAGGTTGTAAATATGTAAATATGTTGGAAACCTGTTTGACTATATCGGCCTACCTTTGGAACTATAACATTTCAATTTGTTATTACTGTTGCATCTTTGATTTTTAATGACTGAAATTAATAAACTTTGCAACTGTTTGGATCACTTTTTAGTCAACGGTCATGATAGTCAAGACGGAAGCGTGAGCGTGAATGTAAGAATACTATTCAATTATTTATTCATTGACTTTTGCCCGGGGAAGCTCAGTAGGAGGGGGAAGTTGTATAAAACAAACAATGCACGTTTGCTTGTGCATTTGTGGGCCGAAATAATGCACTCTGTTCTCGACCCGCCACCTTGATATACCGCACTCGGTCCTTCGGACCTCGGTGCGGTATATCCAGGGGCTCTTCTCGCACATCATGCATTATTTGGCCCTGAATGCACTCGCTACCGTGCATTATCTGTATAATATAAAAATATATATATATTGGCACAAACTTTAATTTGCCTTTTGTTTCAGGTATATACACTAAAATGCGTCGGAGGTCAGAACGGAACATTAACATATTTTGCACATTCAACAATAGAACAATATGACATGGAATTCATTTCTTTCTGTCGACATTACCTTGAAGGTACACTGACACAGCTCTTACATTTACTATATAATATATCATTATCCAATCGTTATTGTTCTCATTCTGTACGTAACGGCAATTTGAATGAAAGGTACATCCAACAAAAAAGCACATGAAATATAGTCTATGAAATAAGTTATACAATCAAGATTACATGTGAGCTCTGAAAGATCTATGTTATTTCTTTATCTTTATCCTCTTCAAATTCTGTAGCAGATTAAATATTGAGACGGCTAAAAACATGCATCAAATATAATACCAAGCGAACCCTGGGGCTCTTTTCTCTTTGCTTGTCAGAGAATTATGGAGGGAATGTGCCCCCCCCCCCCCCCCCCCCCCCCCCACTGAGCGATTTTTCGAGAGCTGGCAAGACCAATAAAATACGGGTATACCTTTTCCAAAAGTTGACAAACCTGTATTTGTGCCCCTGATTGTAGAAACATTCCTCTACATCATTCAAACGCCTCACCTGGTTTGTGGCATTCGATAACTGCTTGGTATCTTTTTGACTGTGAAGAAAACGAGCAACCTTTGTGGTGTGAAATTTCTCAATTGCGCATTGTAATAGTCATGGTGCGCGCGCTGCTCTACAATATTAACTTGATCTGACTGTTTTATTGATTTTTCCGTTTCAAAATAAGCATACATGATACATATCGATTCAATGATACAATACAATGACAAGATAAAGGTATTGAGAAGAGTACAACAAATAATTTACAATGACGGATCCTTATTAACACATACAATGAAACGGAGGGTCATGCTGAGAAGTAACGATTGTATGCAGTGGCGGAGATTTGTTAAGCAATTCTATTTATTGGGGGGATGGGGGACCTATTGTTATGTCCAGGGGCGTAGATAGGGGGTATAGGGGGTATGCATCCCCAACTTTGCGGGTGGGGGATGGTGTGTACAAACATCCCCCCAGGTTTCACCCCCCCCCCCCCACCAAAAAAAAATATATATATTAAGTTGTAGATAAATATAATTTTGATATGTTATATCTATTAATTTTATTTCTATATATTCTTTATTTCAATATAAATGTTATATATTTGTGTAAAATGTTGTAGATTTATATGAATTTATTAATATTTATCTACAATGCCGTCATGGCTTCTGATTTTTCCCCGATATAGTTTTACACCACTAGAAATTGAAAACCATCTACGTTCAAATTATACAACATGGGTCTTCATCTGGGAGTAATATGGAGGTATATATTTTTTTAATAAAGGGGGGGGGGGGGGGATTGGCCTGCATGTGTTACCATCCCCAAATATATTTAGAGGTGATATTTTTTTTCGAAGCCACAATGCAGAAGAATTATTTAGATTAAAAGTACATGCAATTATTCTGGATTCAGTTGGTAACTTTCATTTATAATGGAATTCTGCAAAACTGAAATGAAATGTGGTGGAATCAAATGTGATGGAGAAAGAGGGAATACATCACATGCAATATTTATTGAGGATCACCCAACTATACATAGAAGAATTATGAAATGACAATTATAACATGTAAGCCAGGTCAGAAGCACCGCTCCGGGCGTTGCATGTGGCCACAGTGCCCCCTTTTCCCCATTAACATCAGATAAGTACCCTCAATTTTCTTTCGAGTTCCAGTTCCATATTCTTTTAAGTGCCCATTTTGATAATTACACCTCATCCCTCACCTTACCTTACGAGAGGATTTCCCCCTTTTAATCCCTTTTATTTCTTTTAATGTAACAAGTCATTTTTTTTCTTTGTAATATATAGAAACTGATTTATTTTTTCTAATTTATATAAGAACATTTTCCTGTTCTTATGTGTTATAAGTGCCCCTTTTCACCTGTGATGAACTGCCTTTTCTACCTTTTCTACACATTCATTTATTTTTCTAATAATTGAAGTGTCATTTTCCCCATAACAAGTACCACGTTTGACTTTTCAGTACCATGTGCCCATAATCCAAAGTGACCAGTATTCCCAAATACTCGCTCGCTACGCCCGCTCGTATTAAAAGTATAGCTTATTAAATAAATTTTCATTGTAAAATTTTGCAATCACAATGTAATTGCTATTGTTTGCTCGCTCAATATTCAAATCATACTACAAAATTGCAAAGCATGATGCTAAAGTTGTATCTTGGATATGTAAAGAGAAAAACCATATACATGTTTACACACCTTCACCCCCCCCCCCCCCCCCCACAAACACAATATATATATATATATATATATATATATATATATATATATATTACTAAAGGGTACATTAGGTGGACACACAACATTGCGGTTTATTTCGTCATAATAGCGCCCCCTACATTAGGTGCACAGTTGAGCATAGATATATTACAAAAACTGTCCACCTAATGTAGCCTTTAGAGTTATATATATATAATTTATTGGCTAGATAGTTTAGCTTATGAGTCGTACAGCCTGTTTCACCCGAAGGTTCATCAGCGACTGACCAGTATTACAATCTTTACAAGAGAGCAAGACAAGATGATAGAAAACATGTTCACAAAAAGACTTCGATGGAGAGCATTCTTCTTTCTGAATCCCGAGATGGAGATGAGACAAAGAGAAACATACGGGTTCAAGAGCAAAAAATCCCCACCACCCGTGCACCAACTGCAACATTTTGAAGATGATCTACTGAAGATGATTGAGAACATCAAATTCCGGGACATTCGATCCCCGCTTCAGAACAAGTTAAATGAAGACTAAAAAAAAAAGGATTCGAAATGAGGCAAACATCCTTGTACCGGCCGACAAGACCAACAACTTCTACTCAGTCAGCCCAGAACGGTACGAGAAACTGATGAGAGACAACGTCACCGCCACAAACCAGACGTCTGACCAACTGAGAATACACTCGACCAATCTAGAAGCGAAGAGAATCGACAGCAAGCTCGAAATCTCTGACAGAATAGAGGTACTTGCCGAAAAGCCTGCGTATGTCACTCTCAAAGACCACAAAGACAATTTCAGAAGTCACCCAACATGCACAATTGATGTGTAGTTGTATTGGTTTTGGATAGGGTCTTTGACTAGGGGATAGTTCCAATGCATGGAATCTTAAAACACAAATGCGTTTTGTGCAAATAGTGTTCTTGTTAGAGGCAAGTATTAAGCGTTTCCTTGTCTTGGATGTTTATGTACGGTGTTGTTCTTTCGAAACACATCGTTAACTCTTTACTGGCTTTGGTCGACCAATGGAACAAACAGGGGAGTGCCACATTCGACTTTTGACAGACATATATTGTAAATGTATAATAATACTCCAAACAACGCGGCAGTCCAGGATTTCGATCCATGGCAAATAAAAAGTTAAAAAAGTAGGGAGGCCATTTTTACCTAATTAGTACATGAACTGGCCTGGTAGGAAATGATGAATGTCCTTCATATTGAGGATGCTAGTTTCAGAAATAAATGAAATAGCCGAAGGGGATTTGTAATTTACATTAAAAATCATTCTTATGACTATTTTTGTAGAAAGAATTATTCTGTTCATTTGTGTTTGTACTGCACAACCCCATGTTAATATACCATAATTTATATATGGTAATATCAAAGCATGCAATGTGAGTGCAGTGGAAGAAGGAAGGATATATTTCAGTTTGTTTATAACTCCAGTGTTTCGGGAGATGTTTTTTTTTTGTATAATTATGTTGTCATAACATGGAGTTGTTCCTCCCTTATACAAGTGATAGAGTGAAGAACATTTCATTGTTTCTAAACAAACTAGTAATTTCTATCGATGCTAATACCATTGCTGCTTGATCTTTATAAAACATCTATACTGTTTATTTTTAAACTGGGATTTTTTTTTTAGAAACTGCTAAGTTCATTTTCGTTTTCGTTTTAATTAATATAAAAATAATAATAAATGTTCTGGCAATGAATCAAAATGAGGCACAGGAAAGGGATTAGTTAAATATAATCAACATTTCTTGTTTGCCATTATGCTACATGTACTCCCCTTTCCTCTCTCTTTCTATCAAAATTCAAGAAACAAAAAAGAAAAAAAGAAAGAAGAAGAAGAAAAAAGATCAATAAATGAATGTATCTCAGTGTCTACACATTGACGCGCATTTCCAGAAGTTGAATGTTGAAACGGTGTACCCTTCACGTTTTCTCCATAGAATAATTTAGACCCCGTTTTGTACATTAATTTTTTAGTCAAACGCCTCACCTGGTTTGTGGCATCCAATGACTGTTTGGTATGTGTTTGTCATAGTATAAAACCTGCAGCTTCGGTGGTGGGCAATTCCGTAAGCGCAATGGAACACCATTGTCATGGTGTACGTGATGGTGTATTGAATCTATCCGATAAGGCCTGTCTAGTGGCGTAGCTGGGGCTTATGGCGCATGGGGCAAATAATGAAGCCACCCCCCCCCCCCGTGCTAAAACTTACCTTCATTATTGTATAAGCGCAGGAGCAAAGCGACCAAGCGGTAGGGTTTCAGCATGTTTAACCCTCAAAATGCTATTTTAGCCAGGAAATTTTGTGATTGACCGCTACAAATACGTGGTAGAGAAGTTCGAATTTTATACATTGATACACGGTTTTCTGTTCACTCATTTCCCAATTTGGGAGGGGCTTTTAATTTTTTTTTATATATTTATATGTTTTATTGATTTCAATTGACATATGTACAGGTTAATCATAAGAAAAATCAACAAGAATAAGAGACCAACAAAAAAATAAAAATAAAAAAAAATTAAAAAAAATACATGTATACAAACTCAACAATATATATGGCATCAAAACAAAAGTACATAAGTTACATACAAGATAACAACAGTCTCACATTAAGAACATATATAATAAATATTGGCAGGCTTTTCCAAGAGAATACAGTTTATAGGTCAAATTTCCATTTCCCGAAATGTGCTGGTAATTTTCCTTTCTTTTTAGCGAAGTGGTATCGATTAGGAGTAATAATTTAAAAACATATTGCAAGGGGGAGCCATGACCGCCCGGGCATGATCCCCCGGGTGTAGTTTTAAAGAGTCAACGATTCAAAATTATTTTGTGCTTTATTCTGTTGTTTATCTAGGCATTATGGTACCCCGGGGCAAACAATGCAGTTGCGCCCTTACCCCCCCCCCCCCCCCCCCCCAACTTATCCACGTCATTGTACAAGCAAGGGAGCAAAGCGACAGAGCGGTAGATTTTTTTTTTTTTTTGGTGCATTTCAAATCCTCCCAAAGAGTATTTCTGATGCATTTGCCCTGCGGATTGGGGTGCACAATCCAGAATTATCGCAGTTTTCCTCACATTTTCCTCTTTTTCTTTCTCTCCTTTGCATTTTTAGCCTGCTTCAAGTATCAACCGGGGCACGTGCGCCCTTGTCTCCCTTAGATACACCACTGATATTATTACATACTTGTTTCTCTAAATCCTTGGCAAAGCCAACATTTCGGCGGTGGGGGGTGGGTGCAAAATCAATGAGTAAATTCGTTCATAACGAGACAAAATGTGTTGTCATAATTGTTTTTGTGAAGGTGCGAATTAGCCATTTTTTTTTTGGGGGGGGGGGTTCCCCCTCCCCTCCATCCCCACCCCTATACCATAGTTACACGAAATTGCAAAAGAGCAAAGCCACCGAGCGGTAAGTTTTTGTGTGTAGAATAATTTTTAAGCGTAAGTTTATTCCCTTTCTATTTTTTTTTTTGTGCCCCTGCTTTAACTACGGTCGGTTGCAATTACCCCCATAGATATCTGGGGGAGGGTGCTACAGGCCCTCGAGCACTCCTGGCTCCCAGGGCCTGATGTCGGCCCGCCAACAAATGCAACCTGGCCGCGTTGATTACACAATGTAATACATTCCCAGGGTGAGTTAAAGTAATGTTAGCATCATGTGTATGCGTGGAGTCATCGGGTTACGCAACTAAAGGAAGAAGCTTTCATTGTACTTATCGTTTTCGCAACTGATGGACCCAATTTAAAATATTGCGGGATAATAAGATTGCATAAGTACTGAAATATATAGCATCAATTTCGTACTGTTTCAATCCTTAATGAACATAAGGAGTGTTTGGCGCCATCACTGACAGGGACTAGTTCTTCTTCTTGTTGTTGTTCTGGTAAAACGCTGTGCAATTAATAACAAACTGTTTTCAACAATGGAACATCAACCATCAATTACATCATAATAATGGCATACGGCACTTTCGGCCTACTCTTGGAACTTGGAAGTCGTCTTAAAATTGTTAAAGGTTCATGATAGCGGCTCTGGAGTCGGTGCAGTATATCAATACAGCTTAAGGAAGCGAAATCGACAAGCAAGAAGAGGCTAAGCATTGAAGCAGGTAAGGACGCAAATCTCGATTGGCAATCTCGGAGAAGGACGACAACCACCCCGCGGTGATCGGTGGGGAGACAGTGGTTACGAACTCAAAGCACAAACCGGTTAGTCAAATCCAAGTAAAGCACAGCGAACCCGATAAAGTAATCGCTTAGCATAGCACAAGGGCCAGCTCCCCCGGGGTCGACACAGTCCATTACCTCCCCCAGGCGCAGCCGATATGACAACCTTTTGGTGGGGGATCCACCGCCAAGCGCAATCCTGAGCTTGAAAATCACTACCCCCTCCGTTTTCGGGTAGCCAGAGCGTTTATTTTAGTGAATGCTTGCACCCAATAGGTGCACGATAGGCTATAATAGTGCTAAAGGAAATTATTTCCAATAGCGCATTAAAGTGGCATTCAACTGCTAAAATTTGAATAGCGCCATCTTATGTTTATTCCTAAATGAAGATTATAATTAGAGATTAACTGCATTTTCTGTTCAATTTTAACAAACAACTGGCTTGGAAAATGAGCGAATTTGGTATTTCAAACTATATCTAGGTCAATAACATTTGACTTGCAAAATGTAGAAATTAACTGCAATACATTGTAAGCTTCTACAAGGAAAAATGATGCACGATGAATAAATTAGACGCACAAACATTTTGCAAATCCTGTTAAAATATGGCACTATCCAGGAGGTTCAGTTTAAGGCAACTTGAAATTAACTTTAATTAGCAAGGTGGTGGTGGGGCAAAGTGTAATGCCCGTAGTCAATGCTAGAGTTTATCCCGAAAATTCTGTACCTGGATATTTGAATATATAGTGGGGTTGCCAGTGCTTCAACTCGTCAAAATTATATTTCCTGAAACGGAACCTCAACATTTTTCGATTTGATGGAATTTCCCCAAATGTTCAAAAAGCCTCTTTTTGTGTTGCTGTTTGTTTCTGTTTTTCTTCTATTAATTGCCAGGGAAGGTAACGTTAGACGTCGTGCTACAACTGAAGACTAACTTTTAATTCAATAATTTTGCGAGCGAGCAAATATTGCTCCATATCGCCATGGCGGGCTTCGCGGACACCCAAATCCAGCACTTCGATGGGCGTCTATAGCGCATCGCCGATACGCCGGGATGGACCTGTCCATAATTTTTAACATTACATTTTCAAGGAACATTTTGGTTTTGGGCGTCCTCTGAATATTGACGATTTTATATTCTATCCCGCTTTGCAAATTAAGATATTTCAATTATTATTAGCAGAAATGGTCTCAAATTTACTAGTGATGTTGGCACTTTCTCCTCGTGTATTACTTTCCAATTCAGAGCATCTTGGATCAAAAATGATAACAAAACATCACTACACAAAGAAGATAAGACACTGCCATGGGTTAAAAACAGTTCACACTGAAAAATGAATTTCATATCCCCGCCTTTCTGCAGCATTTGAGACAGCAGTTCATGCATTTTTGCATATATGGAAACGTCTCACCTGGTTTGTGCTATCCGAGAAAGAGTTACTGTTTGCTGTGTACTAAACGTGTAGTTTAGGAGGTATCAAAACCGTAAGAACAGTCGGACGCTTTTGTCAAGTCGAACGCGCTGGTATAGGCATCTCATCAATAATTTCCCGGAATTCAGTTTGAATACACGTGTCTGTCTCTTAGCGTCATTTGGAAGCTTCCCTTCGAATTTCCAGAAATATAACTGAGTATTGATTATACTGTCTCTCAAACCATCTTTTGGATGGTCATGCTAAATAATGGTTTATTGAAAATTTAATTTCATATTCCCTCATTTCCACAGGAGCATACATATTCATTCTTTATGTAAGACAATTATCGCAACTGATCATCGAAACGGATATGTTAATACAGAATGAAACGATTTCAATAACTTTACATATTTATATAATATTGACTAGCCTTGAGGGGGACACGACATAATTCCCGGAGCTGGAGTCATATTACCCGAGTTGAAGACGAGGGTAATATGGATTTAGTGAGGGCGACATATGTCGTATCTCCCGAAAGTAGGAGCCAGTCAATGTCGCGACGAAAACATAATTCATAAAACATAAAACATGACTTTCTTCTCCTTGATTTCTTCCCGCGAGTGATGGTGAAATCGCCGGCTGCCAGCCACGTTTGTTGTCTGCATGCGACAAGATTAAGCGCATACATATGCGCGCAGCTGTGATGATAACGTCATCACGGAATACGTGAAATATTCAGGGTGGATTTAGCGCATGGGCACAAAACAAAAACAAAAAAACAATGCAAAGCCTAAAAACAACAACAGCGATTATGACCTCATTCACGGAATACGAGAAATATTCAGTGGATGGATTTAGCGCATGGGCACAAAACAAAAACAAAAAAACAATGCAAAGCCTAAAAACAACAACAGCGATTATGACCTCATTCACGGAATACGAGAAATATTCAGGGATGGATTTAGCGCATGGGCACAAAACAAAAACAAAAAAACAATGCAAAGCCTAAAAACAACAACAGCGATTATGACCTCATTCACGGAATACGATAAATATTCAGTAGATGGTCTGCATTTGTGACCGAGTACACGGGTAATACGGGATTTTATCAAAGACATTATTGACCAAAGAGATTACAGAATACATGATCACTAAAAGATAAAAGCCTATAAATTATTGCCCCTTTCTATAACACGTAAACTCCATAGGCTTTCGTGAAAGAGAGTGATGTAAGAAATATTACCCTCTTTGCCCGTTTTGCACCAAAGACAAGGGGAATACAATTTCGTAAAACCACAGCTCAGATGTCTGATACGGATAATAAGAATAATAATTATTGCGCTAACCAAGTGTTTGTCCATCACGCTTATATTCAAACGTCTCACCTGGTTTGTGGTAACCGATGAAGAGTTGGTATTATCTGTGTAAAAGTGTAATTCGGAGGTATCAAGGCCGTAAGAACAATCGTACACTTTTGTCATCTCGATCGTGCTGGTATATTCATAGACATCTCACCAATGAAATTAACGTTCACTTTATTCAAGCTGATGATAGTCCTATTTGCATTTGCATTTTGAAAGTGTAGTTGATTCCAACTGCCGTCTGCTAGCTTTACCTTTAACCAATTTACATAATACTGCTCCGCTTAGGATAATATAAACGAATGCATAAAGGAAAACAAAGCATAGGATATAAATGAAATAATTAATTATCAATTTGTAAATACTACTTTGAGTTATACTACAAATATAACTCGCATTCATGTTTGACCGTATTCGGACAATGATAGTGCGTATAGTTATATACATGTATTTTATACTAAATTCAGTGTTTATGTTAAAATGTAAAACATCAGCACTTTGAAAAAGAAGAAGAAATAAATCACTAGCACTGCCTACTGCCCAGTCAATTTTGTGAACACATAAGGTTATGGTTATAATCAAAGTAATGACCTGGGAAGAATATGCCTATACAAATTTCAGCGTTGGTTAATCACGCAATAAGGTTGCGGCACCAGCGTGTAATTTAGAAGAAAAAAATATTTGGAAAGCCATTACGTGATAGCAAATCTGATTGAGCCAATCAATTTTGGAAGAATTGTCCAGAAAAATGCATGTTGAATGGAATGGATATTTTAGCCGAAATTTCTTGCAACTGACGTTAGAGTACATACATCATTTTCTTACAGGCTTTCTTGACATCTTCCTTAAGTGGGAATGTGTGTGAAAGTAAAGCAAAAATGTGTAAAAAGGAGGCATTTATTAATACAAAGTTAGAGCATAATAGTATTGCATCTACTAATTATTGTGAGTGGTAGATATTCCGGACCACATACAGCCTAGCTCCAATCATTTCTTTGAACAGAAATTGCAAGTCTTATTCAAAGCCAGTTTACCTTATATGGAAAAAAGGTTTTGTTCCTTCTCGATGTCTATTTAATGTATTTTAAAGGATTTTTTTACTGACTTTTTCAAATTTAAGTCTTTTTGGTATCTACTAAAATGATCGTCAGACCATAACGATGAATTCATTGTCATAGGCCTAGAACGATGCCAAATAGGATTCTCGGCTTCTCGATGTTAAATTCTTACATGATATTGATTTCTTGGTTCAACAACACAATAACAAGAATATTTGTGAAAATGGAAAAAAAATGCAACAAAACCTTGTGGTTGCTATTGACAAAACAAACGATCACAAAGAAATAGTGAAAAATATATTTTGATAACTATATTTTCTTTAATAGGCCTATGCTCTATTTGTTTTGTAATTTTGTTCTTGTTCAAAATTATTTAGCTCCCCCCCCCCAAAAAAAAAAAAAAAAAAGTTTAATGTTCATTCTTGTCCTAATATATTTCGAAGATATTTTTATTATATTTTTTTTGTAAAAAAATAGCTAAACAATATATTTTCTGGATACAGTTTAGCCATGTTTGTACTTTTTAGACTATTTTATTTCCATTATGGTGCACATAAACTCAACAGAAATTTAAGGATAAAGGGAAATATTCCCCAAAACTTCAAGAGAGCAGAAAAATGATATTCATAATGCAAGCATTTGGTAAGAAAATCCATATGTGCTACACTTTTATATTAAGACTACGCAAATCAGAGGGTTTAATGCCATTTGGTCCAATCATCATTATGGTCTAACATCATGCTGGCTAATCTCATTTTGTCTAATAGACAGATGGTTTAATCAGCATATCGTCTAATCAAGGTTTCGTTCAATACCTAGTGGGGCCAATAACCATGTCGTCTGTAACCATTTGCTTTAATAGCCATTTAGTTAATCAAAATTCTTTGAAATTTTTTCCAATTACCGTTTTGTATGTTTCCAGCGAAAGACCTATCAACAAAATAATGTAGCTTATCAAACTGTTGTGTTCTACAAAGCACTCCTTCCATTGATTGATGATTATTGCTTTATTCCGATCCGCCCGCTTGGCAAATGAGTCACTCTGCCAATTAAAAGTTTTGACACATTATACGTTGCAATACATTTTTTTTTCACCCAAGCTGCAAGCCAGCGTACTGTTTTACCAATTCTTTATGTAATTTCAAACCAACATCATTTGTGCATGTCTACTAGCCTAATATTTTGCAGTCAAACGCTTCACCTGGTTTGTGGTATTCGACGAAGAGTTAGTAACGTACCGTGTAGCAAACGTGTAGATTCGAAGGTTTAAAATTACGTAAGAACAATTGGCCACTTTTGTCATACTGATCGCGCTGGGATATTTATGGAGATTGTACTAGATTTGCTCCCCGTATCTTATCTTAAGGAATATTTGAGCATATTCCCAGAAAATAAAAAACAAAAACACCTAGTACACATCAACTGCCATCTGTTGTCTTGTTTTATGCAATCATTACTATCATTGCATGTAACTTCCATCACCTTGTCGGGCAAAATACTTGGATTTATTCTACCCCAAATTAAATGCATTTTTTTTTTACATAAACGTAAAACGCGACTTCCTCTAAGCCAAAATATTACGCTGAAGGGGGTTACAGTAGAATAAGGGACATCCTTGAAGTAAACTGTCTTTCTATTGTATTTGGACCACAAGGCATCATCAGTTCTTTTGCTATATTGGTCTTTCTTTTCTGTGTGAATATTTTGGACGGCTAGATCTTGCTGATTGGCAAATTGCTTGACGGGGAAAAACAAATACAGACTAATTCAACTGAGAGTTATGTACACAGCATACTAAACACCTTCAAGTTTTTCAGGTCGACATGCAGAAATATAACTCGTCAACAGCTTACACCTTACAATTTAACCCACATAATACCGAAGCCCCTAATGTGTATATAAATATAAACATGTATATATTTATTAAGTCAAACGCCTCACCTGCTTTGTGGCATGAATTGAATACTTGGAATGTTGCTGTCAATGTAGAAAACCCGCAGCTTTATTGTTGGACAACTAGATCAGCGCAAGGGTACACTTTTGTCATAGTGTACGTGGTGGTGTATTAAGATTAATATCAATACAGAAAATGCACAACAACTTGTTTCACTAATTCTATTTGAAACATCAAAAATAAAGCCTTTTTTTCTACACTCTTATCGATTTTTTTTTTTTTTTTTAACCAACATTCGGCACATACTGACCTGTAAACTGTTGGTTAAAATTTACCCAACTGATGTATGGTAGTATAAATGCTATGTGGTTTGGCAAATTAAAATGCCCAACATTTCACCCAACTCTCAGTTTGCCCAATTATTGTTGATATTCTCAGATTGTTAATTACTTGCCAGAAAAATTTTACCAAATGAGAAATTACCCAATAGGAATAGTACCAGTTTGGCAATAGTGGTCCAGGTCTATTACATTTGGTAAACTGATTTACTGGTAAACGGTAATTTTCAAAAGAACGACACGATAGTAACTTAAAGGAGAATTAACCTCAAACAATAAAGACGATAGTGTTCAAAGGTGTTATTTATTCCTACTTGTTAGACTATATGGCTTCGCGTCAAAATATACGAGATCGATACGAATCAAGATTTTCTGAGCAAAATTTATCATCTGTTAGTAATATGTATCGTCTGCTAGCAATACATGGGGGCTGCCATTTTTTTTATGTGTACAAGAAGATTTTCTTAATCCAAATGCCCAATTGCCTTTTTCAAAATTAAAAACCATTTGAGATTAAAAATATAGAATAGATATGTCAATTTATTTTTAAACTGAAGATTTCCTTATATATTTCTGTTGAAAATCGATATTCGCTAATAGAAATCTATTTTCTCGATACTGGACGTATGGGACGGAGCAAATTAATTCAATTTTATGGATGCTTCTTCCTGAGCATCTATACGCCAAAGTATGCATTCACCTGCTTTCGGATAATGGGACTTGAAAAGTCAGAATGCATGCTGCATATATTATGTTCTGCTCTGTTCAAACCCAACAAAATAGATTTTTGTTAAGCAAAACCAGACAATTTAAAAGTATCATTATAAAGATTTAATTTTTATAATACATGTAAACACCCACTTTATATTTTTTGTCACATATGGGATTTGTAGGTAATGAAGAAAATCAATTTAGATCTTGGATTCAAAATATGTTCCTGACTGGAACATTTCTCAATGGTTCATGTACAACTCCAAATCAGCAAGAAAATGGCAGCCCCTATGGAAATGAGTAGGAGACGATACCGGGTGTTGGAATATCTTTATTTATACCCTTTTCTGATATCTTATTAGAAAATGATTTAGGCCAATAAGTAGGAATATATCACACCTTCCAATAGTAAATGTGTAATCAGGGTTAATGCTCCTTTAAAAATAAAGACGACAGAGAACACATAAGTTTTAAAACGGAACATGTTTCGGAGTCATACTCCATCATCAGCCTGATTTTTTTACAACAGAAACGGTGCTATATATACTTTCAGATGACATAATACTAAATAACATGATTGAGTTATACATACAATGTTGGTGGGGAAAATTCACTTTCACAATTTTTCTTTTTTTTTCCCAAGGTAAAAAAAATGAATAACTTACATAATATGTATCCCTCATGAGTCCCAATCAACCCTAACTTATCCTATCATAACCGTGTGTGTGTAATTGGGTTTTTACAGACGTGTATCAATCACATATGATTATTTACGTCTGGGACCAACCTTTAACGTCACCATCCGAAAGACGTGATTCAGTCTCGAACCGCATGGGTCCGCTGAATCAGTTTATAACTTCCACTGATAGCTGGATTATAGGCGCACGCCACAACGCCCAGTTGTTACTCAACCGTGTGTGTGTGTGTGTAATTGGGTTTTTACAGACGTTTATCAATCAGATATGATTATTTACGTCTGGGACCGACCTTTAGCGTCACCATCCGAAAGACGTGACTCAGTCTTGAACCTGGGTCCACTGAATCAGTTTATAACTTCCACTGGTAGCTGGATTACAGGCGCACGCCACAACGCCCAGTCCTATTTTCTACATGCAATAGCCAGGTGGTAAAGTCATATATAAGTTTGTAAATCAGGCCACCCTACACTATACGCAAGTAAAATATCATGAATATTCATATTTTACTTTACCAACTCTTTTGGAAATTTTACCCATCTACTTGTTGTTTAGAACGTCCGATATGCATTTGCCCATTGTTTTAAACAAGTTCTTAGACGAAATAGCATATTTTTTGACAAAATTATTTCATAATTACATGGGCCGGAAAAAAAAAATAACCGAATTCGATTAAAGTAATAAAAGTAATGGACAGTGGACCATGGCACACCATTTTAATTCCCAACAATAAAGTTTGTTTTAGGTTTATTAAAGTGTTTGTTTTTTAATTACTTTGTGGCTGACCCCCACAACAAAAAGCGAAAAAACAAAACAAAACCCCAAAACACACATACATACAAACAAAAACACATTTGGCAATATTAATTTGACCAGCCACTAATTGCCCGATTAATAATACAAAATTATATAAAATATTCGAACGCAAATATGCAACTGGTAGGTAAGGACCTGACGCAGTTTTAACAAGTGATGATTTATCAAAAATGTTAAGATTGTGATTATTGGTTATTAAATATTTAGAATTATATAATTCATAGACAACCAGCATTTCAATACCCAACTTAATTTAAGCAATATTTTAGAGTGTAAATATTGGTATTTAATTTCCGACCGACGGAATACCTACTGACTTATCTTTATCCAATGTTGGGGTAATTTTTTTAAACCAACATCAGTTTGGGTAAAGTTTCTCTTTCATCGTTTGGTAAATTTTTAGACCTACCATTAATTGCCCAACAATCTTGATCAAACATTAACAAAACAAGTTTAAAGTTTAGACAAACTTTTCCAAACCCTAATTTATCAAGTACTATTTGTATAAGTATGCCAAATTTATAGGTGGGGATAATTGCCACAAATTGGTTAAAAGTGCTTTAGCTGAATTGATTAAAAAAGATCAGAAATAGGTAAATGCAAGCGCCTCCCCTTCATTGTGGTATCCGACGAAAAGTTAATATGTGCTGCGTATTAAACGTACAGATCAGGAAGTATGAAATACTGTAAGAACAGCTGACTACTTTTACCATATTGATCGTGCTGGGATGCTTAAAGAGATCCTATAAATTGTTCTCCCAATATAATATCTTTAACGCGTGTTGATATTTTAGCAAGAAACAACACATACTACAAATTGGCAGTGCTCGCCAACTGATATTTGCTATCTTGATCTGTTTTTTACCTTTTTATGTTGGGATAATGCAACTCTTTATATTGAAGACTCTTTTATTAAGTACGAAAGTTACGACATTTTGAAGTTGTAATCAATCAAACACCAATTGGCAACTCCGTGACGTATCTTGCGAGCTCCTCTGCCATTCGCCCTGTACCCTAAAAATCATTAATTTCTCTTTTCACTGAAGAAAATATTCAGTCATAAATGCACCTTAGATATAATCATTGCCAATAGGTTTTTACACAAATCATGTATGAAACAAACCTATTCCGTCAAAAGCTAAACAAAAATGACAATTTATGAAATTTTCTGTACCGAGCAAATGGGAGAGGATCTCGCAAGACACGTCGCGGAGTTGCCAATTGTTGTTTGATTGATTACAACTTCCAAAGTTCATAATGTCTTATTTGTTATCGGATTTTGCTTTTAAACTTCCAATAATATATTTCTCTCACGTTTATTAATTTATTCAAATCAACTTGTTTAAAGTGAGTGGACCATTCTACAATCTTTAAAGGAACATAAACTGACGGTTCACTTGCTATTTACGTTATGCAACTAGCAATGGGATGGGATTTTCAGCAATATACACTTATGGCAAGATAAAAATTTCCCCATTGTTTCTAGACAGTTTTTTTTTTTAAGATGCAACCGACAAACGCCTCAACTGGTTTGTGGCATCAGAAACATGCTTGATTAGGTGTTGACCATTTAAAAAAAACGAGCAGTTTTGAAGGAGTAAAAATCCCGTACACGCAGCTCCGCACTTGTGTCATATTGTAAGAGGTGATTGTCTAAATAAAATGTAACATAATGTTAAAATGTAGAGCACTTGTTGACCGTAAAAATGTACACTGTCTCGAGGAATAGCACGGGTTCCCCTTTTATGGCAGTAATTCTTTGAAAGCTCCCAAAGGCAGTCACTATTTGCATACTAGTTTACAAATACATAAATGGCGTAGTTATGGAATGTAATCATTGTTACTGAGGGGAAGGTGAAAATGTGTTGTTACTTGTAAATAACGTAAGTGCAACCGTACAATTTCATCAAACTTTCCGCGTTGTGTCCTACCTGTTAAAAAAAAAGAACAAAACAAAAAGAAAAACAAAAAAGCCAAGCTTGGGATGGTTCCGTAAAATTAAATACTTCCTCCATGGGGGAAAAAGAGATGACGTGGTGTGAAGTTAGTTATGATATATCGTGTACATATCTTGATTGACATGTAAATATCTCTTTATCGCCCCCCCCCCCCAAAAAAAAAAAAAAACAAAACAAAACAAAACAAAACAAAACAAAAAAACAATCCAGTCATCTTGCTGAAGCGCCAGGAGTGCCTGGACAATGAGCGCTATACAAGAAGCCACCATTACTATTATTATTATTATTATTATTATCATCAGATAGTTGGGGTGCTGAGGGGGGGGGGGGGGGTGACGGGGGAGGGGATGGGGGAAACAAAAACGTTGTTTTTAAAACGGAACTATGCAAGAAGTCCCATGACTTATCACAATATCAAACGTCTCACCTCGTTTGTGGCATCCGATAAATACTTGGTATTTGTTTGACAGTGATTGAAACGTGCAAATTTTGTGTGTAATGCCGTAATCACAATCGTACACATTTGTAATTGACCGCGATGTTGTATGTAATGGTATGTTGCATACCGTCTATCCTAAAATATCAATAACATGTTAATTAAGTAGATGCCCATTCTTTTGGTGTCATTCACAAAAAGTTGCCACCCGCGTAATATTGCTAAAAAATGAGGATTTATTATCATCGATCAACTAAAGAGAACGGCGGGAAATGGTGGGGGCTTCGCTCCTACCCCCCCCCCCCTCCCACACTAAACGCTAACATATTTTTTGTAGCATCAGTTTCTTGACATAGCTGCTGATGACTTCATGGATTATCACATTTATTCATACTTCATTACATGTATTCCATAAGATAATACCTTAACAATTGGAATAGTCGTGAACCAGGAGGCGAGTTGGCCCAGTCGATAAAGCATCTGCCTGTCGAACTGAAGATTGTGGGTTCGAATCCACCCAGGGCGGATGACTGAAGTCTGCGTTGTGCGTTAGCGTGTCCCTCCCGTGTTTCATAGACAAGGGCTATGTTACTGTGGGAAACCATCCGTCCTTTGGATAGAACGTTCAGTGTAGGCCCCGTGTCGAGGAGAGTATTACTACCTTTGCACGTTAAAACCCACTGCACTTTTCGTAGAATAGTTGTGGAAAGGAGATGGTTACAGTTCATTTTTTTTCCCTCTCAGACACATGTGGCGCCTAAATAATACTACTAACTAGAGGGCATATTTTTCCGGTGCAAAATTGTTGCTCCTTTCAATCCTGCTTATCTACAAATTAGCAACACATTAGCAGCGTATTGGTGATCCGTATTATTAAATCAACATGCTCACATACAGGGAACTACTAACCTACTTCTCACCCAAGACCCACTTTAATTTTGACACATCTCACCTGGTTTGTGGCATCCTATGAATGTTTGGTGTTTTAGTGACGATGTGTCAAACGTGCAGGTTTGATTGTGTCGAATTCGTATGTCCAATTTTACATTTCCGCTATAATGGTTGTGATGGTAAAGCTTACTAAATATCGTTATACGTGAACGCCATTCCATGTAATATTCGTTCTTGAATTGAAAGGGGCCCATCGAGGGGGCGCCTTAAAATAATAGAAGAGAGAAATGTAGATTCTTCATATCCAAACATTTCATTTTATAGCTTATGCGAGCTCATTGTTATGCTGCACAATTATGGTCTTGTGATAGGGGGTGGCAGAACCACCCCCCCCCCCCCCCCCCCCCCCGACGTCAGAAAGAAACACTGTCCATCTTGCTTTTGGTGCATCCGATAGAAAGAGAGAGAGAGAGAGGGACATACTTCTTCTTGTTTCTTGACATAGCTACTGATTTTTAAGCGAGGGAAGGTAACGACGAAATTATGTTTCAAAAAGGGGGTGTTACATGATGCAACCTTACATTTGAGAGCGCAGAAAGCTTTAAGCTGTACTCTTAAAGTGTGCACTTCAATTGAGGGTGGGGGGGGGGGGGGGGTTCGGGGGTTTCTCCCAAATGAAGGATGGAAGCATTTGGTCCCTTGTTTTTGCTTATGACATGGTTTGCTCAATGCTAAGAAATGAAGCATGTGTTGATATTCAAGAGACCGTTGCAACTTAACTGAAAAAAAATGTGGCGTTGTCATGCTCAAAATTGCACCTTAAAGCACTATAAAGCTTATTTTACACCAATGTAATACAACGTTATTATTATATTTTTTTCTTATGAGGGGGCGGGGGGCGATTTTTCCTACACCTTGACGAATTTGGGGAGGGAATCTGCACCGTCTGACCAGATTCTGGCGCCGTTGGCTTATACATATCAACCAATGGACTATTATAATTATTATTAATATTTTTAATTTTCATGTTTTTTAATATACTCTGATATTCATTTTCCACGCAAACTCTGATGTTTTTTGATCCACATAAACATAAAGAAATAATCGATTAAATTTTTATTCCTAGCCTTATCTAAATAAATATTGAAAAAATGAAGTCCATTATGACCAATAAATACATCGTCGCAAATAAGATTTGTTTTATTAGTTACGAAATAAAAATAAATGTTTTGTATAATTGAATAATAATAAAAATACCACTTCTTTTATTGAATTTAGATTTAGAACATCACATTTTGTTCCTCTTTTAAACATATTTTGAGACAGTTCCGATTTTTTACAAAAAAGGAAAATATTCGCCCGATATCTCTTTCGTCAAACGTCTCACCTGTTTTTTTTAAAATGTTTTTATTGGATAAAACGGTCAATTATACAAAAGTACAAAAACATGTACATCACATGTACAGAATATAGGCTCAAAAAAAAAAAAAAAATAAACGGTCACCAGTATGAAATAATGTGCAAATAAAAACAATACTAGTAACAAAAATGATGAGGGAATAGTGGAACAGCAGGATAAAGATATTTAACCCTTAAACTCACAGCTTGAAAACAAATTTTTTGAAATGAAGACCCAATTAACCATTCTTTGAAGCAATAAGATATTCCGATCGATGTTTGGACTTAATAAAAGATAAGAGAGAGTCGAAAACTGGGATCTTGTTGCGAAATTTACAACAGTGAATATAATACCTGGTACATAGAGTAATAAAGTTGATACATGAGCTAGCAAAACATGTGTCATCCCAGCCAAATAAGCGTTCAAAAGCTGACAAAACAACTTACCTTTTTAGTTTCTCGGACAGATATTTTGCTAATTTCTCCCACAGGGGAGTAACAACTCGACATTTAACCAATAAATGGTGAATCATTTCTGATTCTTCACTACACAGAGCACAAAGTTGACTCTCAGATCTTTTTATCCTATATAAAAAATCATTGGTGGCAATTTGCATGTGAAAAACTTTAAAATAATGATCTTATTTGTGTTTCCAACGTGCATCTAAACGTCTCACCTGGTTTGTAGCATTCAGTGTATGCTTGGTATTTTTCTGACAATGTACGAAACGTGTAGTTTTTTTTTGGTCAAAACTACGGTTAGTGCAGGTGTGCACTTTTGTCATAAGAACTTCATAGACTTACCAATCGTGTCAGGTTCCCGTAGTTTTTATGAAAACAAAACAAAACAATGTAACTGAAACAGTATTGTCTATAAAGTTCTCTTTTCTTTTAGTTAGACAGCCTATATATAAATAAGGGAAAAATAAAGTTAAAAACTGCAAATGTTATATGCCTTTCCTGATTTAAAAAAAAAAGGTCTTTTCTTTCTTCGTATATATATTATATATACATATATATATAGACATATATGTATGAATGTGTCTGATTTGAGGAAACCGTGCTTCACTGGTTATTCAATGGTTATTTTCATTGTAAAGACTGATAAATATGATTATTTTTCAGTAAACTTTCAAGGATGTTGGACACTTCCCCTTTATGTTACCCACCCCCTCCTAAATGCTGATGATAATGATGATGATAATGATGATGATAATGATGATGATAATAATGATTATGATAAAATAACAGCATTGGCAGCTCCTCATTACTGGGAAGGGGAGGGGATTCTCCCAAAGGCCATGAAAGGATATCTAATATTTGTGTATGTGTGTGTAGGGATGCGAGGGTGTGTGTGTGTTAGGGTATATATATATATATATATATATATATATATATATATAGTAAAAAATATATAGTTCTGCTTCGGACTTGCAAAGTTATAGACAAAATAGGAATGAAAAGTCCGTATACGATGAAAAAAATCGAATTTTCGGCCATAGGCCTTCATCAGGAAGGTTTCCTGATGGAAGGTTTCCTGATGAAGACCTATGGCCGAAAATTCGAATTTTTTCATCGTATACGGACTTTTCATTCCTATTTTGTCTATATATATATATATATATATATACTATTTGTACTAATTAATTACATATAGGGGCCTACCTTATAAAATGTATTCATTAATATGAAAACGACGAGAGAATTGTACATGAATGTAATTTTTCCTCATCCCCCTGAAAGCTGGGGGATGATTTTGCACACCGCCCGCCACCCCCCCCCCCCCCCTATCTACGCTCGTGAATAATAATAAGAACATTAATTAGACAAAAACAAATAATACTAACGAAAAACACAATAAAAACGAAACAAAAAGAAGAAGAAAAAAAAAGAAGAAAAAAAGGAGAAGAAGAGAAATAAAAGTCATTGGATTAAAAAGTAAAACTAGAAAACTAATACCGAAAATCTCATCGTAAACTTGTTTCAGTTAAATACCTCATTTGGTTTATGGCATGCGATTAACTTGGTATTGGACTGACTCTGAACGAAACATGCAGATTTGTAAGTTGAAAAATTCTCTAAGCGAAACTCAGAACGTTTGTAATTAAAATGTATGTGGGCTTATAAAGAAGCATGAATAATTTCTTACAATTCGCAGTAATTATATAGATCGATTTATTTCAAACGGAAAGCGACAATTTGGACTACAAATGGATCCAATAAGAAGTGAAAATGGAACTGAAAAGAGGTCGCCCGTCTGTTTGGTGGACGCGCTACTTGTTTTACTAGTAAAATCGTACTTGCATGCGCCTCGTGATACATACATAATAACAGCGTGTAAAGGTCGATTGTACTCCATACAAATGACCTTTATCTGCACAATTGCAAATTGTATGATGGGGTGACCATATTTCGCGCACATTTCAAAGATTGTTAGCAATGTGACATTCGATCCATAATTTCTTATATTCTTCACTAATTCATTTAGATCAATGTATACCAAACGAAAAGCTACATTTTGGACTGCAAATAGGTATGAGAAGAAGATTGATCGACAAAGAATTTCGGAGGAGGTATCGCGAATCGAAATTCTACGTCGGATCGCAACGCGCATTGCACTGAAAAGGTGTCATAACAACAGTAAGACCAAACTTCGCGCACGTGAGGTTACAACTTATTCATCTCAGGTCGCAATCAATCAATGTTAGGCAATGACCTCGCTTGCAAGGCAAAATATCATACAATCATTTGGTATCACGTTTTACTTACAGGTTTCAGGACATCTTCTACCATATGAAAGTTTGTAGACCCTTGTCGATTACTTCATATTTTTTATTTTCATAATTTCTCACCTAATTTCAAATAAAATTTTCGTCCCTAGGTAATGTTAGGTTCTTCTAACCTTGATGCAATCAGATTTTCAATTTTCTTTCTAGTTTTTGAGACAATTGCCCTGTGCGCGAACTTTGGCCACGTACGAAATATGGTTACACTACCATAATTACAAACTGTTTTATAAGTCAATAATTGTGTCACAAAACAAATGCAAGAAAATTTGGTTACTCCTTGAGCTATCATAGCTCTGTTCTTTTTACTTGAAGATTTGGTAGTAAAAGTAGGATTAATGTATTTATTTGTTGATGTATACTTTGTGAAGGAAGCGTCATTTGGAAATAAATTATTGTCTCCCCATCTGCTATGATTCTTTGATATTAGTTGCTCATATTATATCACTGTTCACTTTTCAGCGGTTGCAATTATACGACATTCAATGAAGGACAGTGAAAAATAATACTCTATCAAGAATACAAATAGGACCCATCAGAAAAAATAGAGACGAAATGTCTTTGTTAAAATGTTTACATCTGCATAGTTACAAACATTCAAGCAATCAAGAAGGGGGAAGGTAAGTAAAAAGAATGTGCATCTTTTGTAAACAATTTTTTAGGCATTTTACTCCCAGCATGCGATCGTTAACACTCGGAGTAAAATGCCAAAAAATTGTTTACAAATTAAAATTCCTCCCATCAAGCTTCTTTGTTTACTAAATATTCATCTTATTTACACCTTACGAACAAAACTTTCCAAATTATTATGTATTCATATGTGTAATCAACATATTTCCAATGAACAGTTTCAACGGTTGGGTTCACTTTCATTTATTTATTTATTTTTATGTTATTTATGTATTACTTTCTTTTTTTTCTTGTTATTGATTGATTGATTAATTTTTAATTCTTTTTTCAAATATTTTTTTTTTTTTTTTTTGGGGGGGGGGGGTTCACGAAAACGGAGTGTGATCTGGTATTTATTATTTTCGTTCTATTTTTTTCTTCATTATTATTATTCTTTTATTTTATTTATTTATTTTTTAATTTAGTTATTGTTTTCTTATCTTTTATGTTATTTTATTTCATTTATTTTTATCATTTACAGATGGATTTCCAGAAGAAATTAATTTTATCCTTAAATCACGATTAAAAGAAAATATATAATAACTCAACCTTTCGACTTACAATTAGGAAGCAATTGACGATAGACAATTAAACGCCAAAGATAGAACGCTCAACGCGGGTACTTATCTTACGACCAACATATGGGAAAAACATGGCTATGCCAAAGCAGTTAAAACTATTTCCAATATACCTTGTTGTCTAACTGCCCTTTTTTTAAACTTACGATGCATAACGGGGAAAAAAAACCCGGATCAGGCATTTACGGATCGATTCATTAAATGTGCTGAAAAAGCAGCAGACTCTTACTGAGAGCCACTCAAATGGTTCACTGCCACTCAAAACTGACTGATTTTATGTAATTTGAAGCAATAAAATCCTACTAGTAAATAATAAGTCATGTCACATCAATGAGGTTTTCGTGTATTCTGCATTTAAAAGCTTGAATACCATTACTTGTGATGTAATGCAGGATCAATTAAAAATGGGATAGGATCTGTAATTAAACTACATAACTCTTTTAATATATTTTGTCTTATTCTCCATATATTTTTTTCATATATTAATGGATACCTTTTAAGTTGTCATTCGCAAGCTTTTCATTCTTTTTATCTTACTTCTTGAGTCCGATCAGTGAAACATCTCACCTGGTTTGTAGCATCCGATATATGCTTGGTATTTCTGTAACACTGAATCAAACGAGCAGTCTTTGTGTTGTCAAATTCCGTAAGGACAACTCGTCACCTGTGTCATTCTAGTTGTGCTGCCAAAATCATAACTATCCTTCCAGTACTATACCGTAAATTATCACAGTTGATGACATATGTTTGACAGATATTTTCCCAATAGACCAATGATAAAAATCATACAGTTGATCCCAACTGCCATCCGCAAGCTTGACATGTCTGCTTACAAATCAGATACGAGGATGAGACGGATATTTGCTTAGCTTGTTAAATGGTATCGGTTAGATCCGATGATAAGCCACATATTTTTTTAGCTTGTTCAATTAGACGTACATTTGCTAATTTTCGTATATAGTTATACTTTACGAGCATATCTTGTCAGGGGTGGCGGATCGTCTTTCAAACTAAGGGGTCACCAGCAAACTAATGGACACTTTTTTTTTTAATTAAAAAGGCATCTTCAAATGATGAACAAAAAGCGAAAAATTACCCCTTTTCTCACATTACCATTACCCTACAGTGTAATTAGTGCATGGGTTTAGTGATTTATGTGCGAGCGAACACAAATTTTCAGACTTTGTCTATAATGCCGAAATCATTGGGCCGTGCATTATTTTACATTATAAACATGACAAAGGCATATCAAATGAATTCCATTTTGCCTGTCTTTCAAACAATATATACTTAATATATACTAAAGTATATACTTGTCTCTTTCGTAAATGTGGAAATTAGATATTCATAAGAAAAACACGAAAACAGCACACTCGAGTATGACTGAATGTGTTGTAGATGCCAATTCTACCAATGGATAGCCTTTTGACAAGGCCTCGTGACTTGGCCATTTTCCTCGTCATGCTGTGCCTGAGATGAGACTAGCCGGCAACGAAAAGAATCAACACGGCCCGGGTGAACGCGCGATCGAGCGACTTTAGTCGCGAGGCCTTTTGGAACCTGGGTTTCCATCGTCCGATATGAATTATTCACGAGTTGACATTCGTATGCTAACACGCCTACACCGAGGATTATCGACCAATCACAACGGTCTCTGCGGGGCTTGCTTTCCATGTGATTCGTTCATGATTGATGTAGCTTGCGCCGGGTACAGTTCGTGCTGAGCGAGCCAGCGCTCGAGCTGTTGAATTTACCAAATTTATGCTCACGTCATCCGAAGATACGTTCGCTGATTGGCTCCTACCAAAAAGGTAGCAGATCCTCGCTAGGAACAAAGGATAACATCAGAAATACAAGCCAGGTTGCAAAAGGCCCATCGCGACACGTCGCTCGATAGCGCATTCACCGGGCTGGGCGGCTAGTCTTGTTATGCAGCCACTACTAGCTTACTTGCCAAGAAAAATAGCCAAGTCACGAGGGCCTTGTCAAAAGGCTAACCAATGGACGGCCAGCAAATGATTCAGGAGAGTTAAATAGTTCACCCAAATGGTTATTTGCTAGTTTGACATGTCATTCGCCTCCATATTGATTCGTAAGTTTGTAGGTGAGTCGAATAGCTTTTCAATCAGATTGGGCATGATTTTTTAATTGCGAAATTTTCTAATGATATTCTGTTGTACCAAACTGTATGTGTACTTGTTCATTGTTACAGGTTGAGTTATTTTCAACTCTTTTTTGTTTGTATATGGTTCTTTTAAATAATATTTGTTGATATATATACGATACGTTAGTATCATATATTTGGTATTTTATAGTACCCTCATATTTATTCCCATATTTATCACGATTTTTGAGTCCACTGCTTACTTTGGTTTTTGTTTATATTCTTTGTTGATAATGAAACTTCATGCAAGGAATATGAGTGTATTGAAATGTTAAATGTGTCTCAACATTCAAGACATTTTGCATCAAAAAATGAATAAATGTTAAAGTCTATTCCAACTGTCGTCTGCCCACTTGACCTCTACCCAGCCTGCATATTGATCAGGTCCTTCTACGAGCCGAATGCCTAGTTTACCGATCACACTTACATACTGAAATTTTAAGGTTTAATGATACAATAAGTAAAGTAAAGAGAAGGAGGGGTGTGTGGAGGGGGGGGGGTAACCACGAAGCTCTGCTTGCCTTTCAGTACTCCTTAGCGTGTTGATTTATTGACACTCTACTCACAGGGATGCAAATAGTTATATACATAAACCCACAACTAATGATAACGTATATATTACAATGATTTTAATTTAAAGTTGTGTAATTTGAATAAGGAAATGCTAGGCTGACTTTAGAATACCCTCGTGAATAAGGCGTTTTAAAAACAAACATATTGATTTTGATAGAAATATCATCTTACAAAGATTCTTAGCTCTCTACTTAATATAATGAAAAGTAGTGGTTTGTGTGTATCGGTTACGTAGGCAATGCGTGTAATTCCAGAAAATAGTATTATAAATGGGTTCATACTTCGTAGAATTTTGACTGTAAATGGTTTACTGAAGCCAATGAAGTGAAGCCATTTTTTTGGTGGGGGGGGGGGGGGGGGGGTTACGTTGAAAACTGATTAGTACCCCCCTCCCCCCCCCCCCCCCCCCCCCCAAAAAAAAAAAAGAAAAAAAGAAAAAAGGAAGCTGGTCAAAGGTGAACTGTATTTATAAATACGCACTGTAATAATTACCTCATGGATTTACTTGTTAACACCCCTCCCTCTCTCTCTCTCATCTCTCTCTCATCTCTCTCTCTCTCTCTCTTTATTTTTTTGTGACAATAAAACTAAAAGAGTCCTGAAGAATAAGAATAAGAAGGGATTACAACGCAGAATAGATATTTTACGACACATTTTGATTGAAGGTAATCTTTTTGTATTTTTAGTTAATACTTTGTAAGCAATTATTCGATTTCCATTCCAAAACTGATGAGTACATCCACAAAAAGTGAAAAAATAAGAATCAGAACATCATTAGGAACTGAAATCAAAATTATCACCATTATGAATAATATATTTCATTTGCATGGGTTATACATATTTTTTTTTGTTTAAAGTAAGCACCTTTCTTCTTGAGTATATTCAGTATTCATATTTTGGTAATGAAATTTCATTAAGACTCCATTATATCGCTTTTATATAGCCACACATACCAATGAAATATTAAATTCCATTATAGAATAAAACAAATAGCATGGCAATTTGAACATGTGCACTAAAGAGTGATTAAATAAATTATTAGTTTCATATGCCTCTCCTAGTGTTAACAAAATTGTAATGGACTCGAAGTTTTTATATAATCATGCATAAGATTCTTTGTTTAAATGTTTTAAAAAGATATACTTCATTAGTTATGACCCTGATACATTTGCAGTTTAAACTTAATCGCACAGTGGAAAATGTTGATTAATCAAGACTAGTTATATGTTTAAGGTAGTCCATTCAATACCATTGCCACTATGCAGTTTTCGTCTTTTCCATTTTTTTATCAAAAAACAAATGCAATCCCACCATATTTCGTGAAATATGTAATTAAAACACTAAATTTCATATTTATTTCCCAGTCTGAGCTTTTTTTACATAACTTCTTATCTCTCGGCCCACTTAAACTTCAATCTATGACAGTCCTTTGCATTAAACATTAGGGACGTCCAATAAATAGCGTCCTTGTTGCTGCTGTTATTGATTTATTATTGCATTTGTATGATTAGCATTGACTAAATAAAAACTATATGCACTTTATTTAAACCAAAATCAATCAGATTATTTCGAAAAATTTAAATGTTCCATCACACCTTATCAAATCGAAATAGAAAAATACACTAAAGAAAAATAGTATTTTTTGACGATTTCGAGTAGCTTTTTTTAATGGATGAATAATAGAAAGAAAGTCGACAAATAGCAAATAATTATTCAATCTCCTTTTATATCCCATATTCATGCTAAGGTTGATATTTATATTACTTACAATCTTATTATTCATAAATCCGAGCTCTAAGAGCAATGTAGATATTTATTCTGCAATCAAATCTAAAAGTAATTGTCGAGTAGGCAGCAAACCATTAGATATAATTATACACTTAGATTATTGGGGCGATAAACGTACTTTGGTATCCTAGAGTCGAGTTCAGTTCAGCGGTTTTTTTTTTGGTGTGTTGTTGGTGTTGTTTTTCTTGGAGGCGGGGGATATTCAACTTTTGTAACTTGAAATACAAAGAGTTTAATGAATTTGAGGTAATCAAACGGGTTTTTCATAAGGTTCATAGCTTTCATAAGGCAGATCGTGTGGTTTCAGGCATGGTTCAGTGTAGAGTGACTTGTCCCCTACAAGGTAGTCAGCGTATCCTTCTGGAACATCAGGCAGAGGTCCTCTACCAGCTTTTCCATCATGTAGCCCATCTTTTGATGATCCTGAGCTTCGGATGCTGTTTGAATATCCAATATATACGCAAATTACACAAACGAACACAAATTACCACAAAATATTACATCGTAAAAAAATATTGAATATGCATGTACATGCTCGCAAAATTTTGAATCAATTAACTGCAACTCTGAGTTTAATTTTTTTGCACGTTTGCAATTCTTTTACATTTAAAGATGAATAGCCAAGAAAAGTATGCAAATAAGAGGAATAAAAAGATATATATATTTTTTTTTTCTAAGAGGATTGCCAAAGCTGTGGTATATCTTAGGGGAGGGTTATTAAAACTTTTAATTTATATAAGCACATCTTCTTCCCAAGTATTTTTTTCCTTTCATTATTACAACCCTCTTTGCTCATTGCTTACCTTTTAAAGGATATTGAGAATGCTACCATTGACATCAAGACAAGTACAAACATTATCACAGCTGCTACTAGGAGTCCAGTGATTAAGGTATTCCGTCCATCTTGCAACGCATCTGTGGAGTTTACATTTCCAGTTCTTCCTGTAATATAAATGACAAGGCCCTTTGCATTTTCCATTGGCATATCTCCAACAGTTAAAAGAACTACGACCAGGGGTGTATTCTGAGCATCATTTTATCTCATATTTCATCTCAGTCTCCTAAATCTTGCCTGTTCATTTTGTGCGCATGATACGCCAATCATAATTATTTGTGGGAAAGATAAAATGAAACTTAAAATAGGCTAAGGGCTATTTTATCTCTAGGATGCACGGTGAGTGCGATATTTTTGGACAAGTATGGTGCTAGTCGTGCTATCAAAATAAACAAAAAGATACTGAGTACTGACTATATTTCTCAACCAACATTCTCATATGATTATCGAATTCTATTACAAGAGTTTTGCTAACTAATATCACACTTGTAATAATGGTTGTGGTGGTCTTCTAAAACCTCGGAAAGTACCTTAGTCATCTTCATGAAATCCTTACCTAGCAAATAGCGCTTTCATGCACGCGTATTGAAAATTGTAAAAATAGCACGTTCGCGCTCTCTTGCCCAAGACTGGCAGAGAGCAATTCTACTGGCTGAGCATGATGAAAGTGAAATCTACGACATTTCTTATTGGTTAAGGCATCATGAATGGGCGTCTCTTAAATGAGATCAAATCTCGCTAAAATGGTTCTCAGAATACCGATTTAAAAATATTTTAAGGGTATTTTATTTCACTGGCTTAAAATGAATCTTAGAATACCGCCCCAGGCATTGTTCTAATACTAATAATCGATTTGTAAAGACATTCAATTCTTAGTCTTACTTTATTTAATATCATTTTTTTTTTCATTTTGTTCATGTTTTTGATTTGTTACCCTGCTTCTTACATTCTTATTCTTCTGCCAGACGACCAGGGAATTTTAATGGATTTTTTTTTTCCCGAAAGAAAGAAAACGTATATATATTACGCTGGATTCCGCATTTGGGAGACACGTAACAATGCAGTTTATTTCGTCATAATAGAAACCACCGCTTTACGGACACACGAGGAACAATTAAAATGACAAAGCCGTGTCTCCCAAATGCGGAATCTAGATATATATATATATATATATACATATATACGTTGATCTTTTCACCTGCTTCGTCATGGGTAGTATGTTTCAATACAAACAAAATGCTAGACATTGTTTTTTTTATATATATTTTTTTATTTATTTATTTATTCATGATTCTCTGAAAATGTTTGTATACGAGTTTGCTATGTATTTCGAAACGAAGCATTTATATATATATATATATATATATATATATATATATATATTTTACAAGTAAATGAATATTTGAATAAAACTCCTCAAAATCCTCACCCGCCAACCCCCTCCCCGCTGGAATTAAAAATTACATTTTGATTTTTTAATTTATCTTTCGACTTGGATATGACTTTCTATTATATTATTCAAGACATTGAAATTTCCAACTAAATAATAGTAATCTCTTTTAAGTTACCTTCACGGCTATGGGGGTATGTTAATGCTCTTACTAAACATTGGTCCTGATTTTAATTTCTGATAATATATAGGCTTACCTGCTGGTGTACCCGCGGGAGGTTGTTGTGAAACTGCACAGTTAACGGGTTGTCCCTGCCACAGACCATCGTCTTTACATTCCCAAACGAACCAATTAGAGCCATCGTTACATGTGATGTTTACTTCGTCATCAATCTTGTAGCGGGGTTTGAGATTCTCAACCAATGATACAGCAGGTATGATTGGTGGATTACATTCTAAAACACAAGTACATAGTACATAGATAAAAATAGATAAGCAACAATAACTTTAAAACAAACTAACAGACAACGACGGGTGATAAAGATACTAACTTCAATAATAACGAAAGAGGGTTGCCAAAGGAAAAAAAGGGTCAATATGATAACAGGAGTACATTTTTTTGTTCCATGAGGAAAGGTGTGAACCAACGATATAAGCAAGAGTGATAATTTGATAAAAACTAACCAATAAACTAACAAAAAAACAAATCAAACTAAGCGACAAAAAAGGCAGCTAAGCTATTAATTGAACCATATTTCACTTGAAGGTTTCTTCATGTAGCATCACATTAATCATATAACGACAGAACCTTTGGAAAATTAGCTAAAATTATCAAGAGTTTAATTACTTCTCCCCTTTAACCCTTGCCCCCGTAAACCACTTGTCCACAAGCGCATCAAGAACGGTTAAGATACGGCGAAGTCATGACAAACTGCCTATAACCCTATACAGTGCGTATAAAAAAGTATACCCAACTTTGATAGCTTTTAATTAAAATATTATAACCGATGTGACTTTGATTTTTTTTCCCTTGATGAAGAATAAGTTATTGCCTGTCCAGTGGTACCTCATTCATGACATTTTTGCCATGGATGACTGAGCACCGGGTTTCTTTTTTTAACTGTTGTCAAAATCTCCTTGTTCCGAGTTTGGGCTGATGCAACGAACGTGGGTGAAGCCATGTGAATGCGTTACTTTAGTCTCAAATTATTTTAAATGCTGAAATCTCCTTTGTGCTTCAATGCTCCATTGTTTAAAGTGATCCAGTGTATATCTGTCAAATGGCCTTGTTTCATCCATACCATAATTTTTAATTTATTTTAACAGCCTTCTAACTTCTTGTCTCCTGATAAATAAAAAATTTCTGCTCATTATTTTGTCCATTGCACCATTTCACCTGCATATTAGGTACACACGTTGTTTTTTCCGAATATCACATGAACTCAGTGGTTTACTGATTAAAGAGAAGAAAAAGAAGGATACATGTGTTGACAATTACCAAGATAATTGATAGTAGACTTTCAAGAAAACAGCTAGCTTCCCAAAGAAATGTGTATTTTGAATGACTCAGTAAAATGACTTTCCTTAAAAAGGCATGTGGATGAAACCAAGAATGTGTTATCATGGCAAATAACATATCATAAATTTAGCTTGTGATAACCCCGTTCTTGAGTTTGAGTTGACTTTAAGACCTTTTCCATTCAAGTGCACAAAATCAGTTGAAAGTAACTCAGAAATTGTTTTCCAACTGAAGTAATTAATGCATAATTGGTTTGACGCACACTCGCTCCTTCAGCCCAACTTTGGTACAAGAGGATTTTGACAAAAAGCAAGTTGCTCAGTCATCCGTGGCAGTAAAGTTATGAATAAGGTATCATTACACAGAATATAAGTTGCTCTTTACTATAAAATCAATTTCCAACTCATAGAGGTTAGAACATTTAAATTAGAAGCTACCAAAATTGGGTATAATTTTTTTTGATACGCACTGTACTTGTACAATTAAACAGAGAAAATAATGTATTATTATAATGTCTTTGATTAAAATGACGCCGGAACAATTTCACCTTAACCATTTGATTAAAACCATTTATATTTCTTTGTCCGAGGGTCCATGTTGGTATCCTAAATTGAAATTATCAGATTTTCATTAGGTATCACTTCTGTAAGAAACAAAGTACTGAATACAGTCCTTCCAAAATGCAAAAGAAAAATGACGTCGGAGTTAAAGTTGTTGAAAAATGAGGTATATAGCTTTACGGGCTGGTCATATCTGTAAGATAACGATAACGGTATTTTCAATTAAATGTACACCTTACCATTATCTTACGAAATCAAGCAGCCCTTTAATGAGCGCATTTCTATGGAATATTGTTCTTCTATTATTCATAATTTCAATTTCTTTTACAATTGCTAAGGATATTACATTACGACCTATAACACTATAATTCCCTATTTTGTGTGATTTGGCCCTAATTAAAAAAAAAAAAAAAAAAAAAAAAAAAAAATATTAAACCATACCTATCACTGGGTCCTGGCAAACTACATTCTGTCCAGTCCATATCCCATTGTCACATAACAAATCGAACCATCCAGGGTCCTCCTTACATGTCACGTTTATCCTGTCGCCATTCTTGTATGTAAGACGAAGATTCTGAATGTTTGAATCATGGGGCACGGCTGGAGCACTGCAGTACCGATGAGGAGGAACAGCATTACCTGTATAGTACATCAAATCGACATCGGTGATTAGAGTAATCAAGCTTTCTCAGTCTATCACTTTCAAAGTTTGCCAAAATATGTTGCTAGTGATACAGAAATTCATTATTCTATTTGATATGGCAATTTGTACATCCATCGGATGGCAAGCGATATGGAAATAAACACAAAAATAAGACAATCATCGTAACTTGAACTTTATCACTCTATGTCTTAGACTGTTATTAATGCCGAATTCAATTCAAATCTATATGAAATATTTTATCATCATCATCATCATCATCATCATCATCTCTTCTCAAATAATACTAATAACTAGTATTATAAACATTTATTGAAAATCGTGTACCTGGATTTGGCTCTGGACAAGACACAACGGGCCCGCTCCACAATCCCTTGTTATGACACTGTAGGGCGAATATATCATCATTAGCGTCACACGTCACATTCACTCTGTCGCCGAAGTTATAATTCAGACGAAGGTCTTGAACAGTAGAATGTTGTGGAACATATGGAGCACTACAAGGTATGGAATCTGCATGAGTGTAAAACAAATAAAGAATTATTTGTTGTATAAACAACATGAATGATCATCAAACTATTGTAATTCTAAATTAAAAAAAAAAAAAATTAAATCGAAAGGGATGAAACTGGGCCATAACTGCTAAGAAGCCAATCGGGAGTAAATTCGTAGTACAGGTGACGTAGTAGACATGTCTGATAACTTGTTTTGCACAAGTCAAATCTGCCACCAGTTCTATTGCACAATTTGAGAACATCAAGTTATTGTTTTTGTGTTCACTTCCGATTTCTAGCGAACTATACAAATAAAAGGAGGGGGGGGGGACAAGATTATGACATATATTCACAATGATATCGCCCGCTTAGCCCTTGGCGTCATTTATTTTACTGTAATGAAAGCTGCCCGAAATACACAGCAGAAGTTGAAACACGAGTGCCAAAACAACATCCGCGTGTATAACTTCCCGTACACCAGTATACATTAAAGACTTAAGAGCAACTTTTCTTGAATATAATTCAATTTCGCTTTTCAATCCCAATTTATGCACTTCATCATTATGTAAAGCACTTCCCTTTTTGACAAATCATGATAACCCACAAAACCATAACTACGTATACTTTTTTTTTAAAGCGATATGCTTGAAAGCTGTATAGTTCCCTCACACAAGCTAATAAATGCAGTTGTGATGGACATTGACAATACTTGATAATAATTGTTCATAACATAAATAAAACTGTTCGCTCCAAACATTAACATACACACGTGCTCGCACGAGAGCATAATCAAACCCAGATTTACATTACAAACATATGGGGTGTTGCAAGAAAGTTGCAATCAATTGCAAATTGTAAAGCAAATTAGAACAACCATTCTGAATGGTTCAGCGTCTGCCCATTCAAGAAGATGCGCTTGCAACAATGATTTTGATTGGTCAATACCGATCAGTTGCAACTTGCAATCAATCGCAACTTTCTTGCAACGCCCCAATAGACACCCTACCCTATGGTAAGAGAGAGAGAGACAGAACGATAGAGGCAGTGAATGAATAGAGGGAAAGATATGGAAATAGAAAGAAGTAAAATGAGAAAGAGAAGGAGTGTGGATGAGGGTTAATCAAGTAGTAATAATATAAACTTGTAGATAATTTAACGCTTTTTCCCCCCCTTGTTAATGGCGGTAAAATATTGTTGAGGAATATTTACCACGACAATTATTTGATTACAATAAATATGAGTAAACTTCTGTTTACTTTCATGTCGGAAAGGGAATTCAAATTCTTACAAAGATTTGAAGAGGCACCATGCGACTTAAAGGAGAATTACCCTCAAAAATAAAGACGATAGTGTTCAAAGGTGTTATTTATTCCTACTTGTTAGACTATATGGCTTCCCGTCAAAATATACGAGATCGATACGAATCAATTTTTTCTGAGCAAAATTTACCATCTGCTAGCAATATGTATCGTCTGCTAGCAGCACATGGGGGCTGCCATTTTGTTTATGTGTACAAGAAGATTTTCTTAATCCAAATGCTCAATTGCCTTTTTCAAAATTAAACACCCATTTGAGATAAAAAATATAGAATAGATATGTCAGTTTATTTTTAAACTGAAGATTTCCTTATATATTTCTGTTGAAAATCGATATTCGCTTAATAGAAATCTATTTTCTCGATACTGGACGTATGGGACGGAGCAAATTAATTCAAATTTTATTGATGCTTCTTCCCTGAGCATCTATAGCGGCAAACTATGCATTCACCTGCTTTCGGATAATGGACTTGAAAAGTCAGAATGCATGCTGCATATATTATGTTCTGCTCTGTTTGGCAAACCCAAGAAAATAGATATTTGTTAAGCAAAACCAGACAATTTAAAAGTATCATTATAAAGATTTAATTTTTTTAATACATGTAAACACCCACTTTATATTTTCCGTCACATATGGGATTTTAGGTAATGAAGAAAATCAATTTAGGATTTGGATTCAAAATATCTTCCTGACAGGAACATTTCTCAATGGTTCATGTACAACTCCAAATCAGCAAGAAAATGGCAGCCCCCATGTAAATGAGTAGGAGACGATACCGGGTGTTGGAATATCTCTATTTATACCCTTTTCTGATATCTTATTAGAAAATGATTTAGGCCAATAAGTAGGAATATATTACACCTTCCAATATAAGTAAATTTGTAATCAGGGCTTAATTCTCCTTTAAGTCCTTTAAATGTTACTATAGTGCATTCCTTCGTGCGAGAATTCAAAAACGAAATGTCAATTTCGTCTAAAAATTGGAAAAGCCAACTAAGTTCGGTAACAGGAGAATGGATTTTGTTTTCATTTGTACATTCTTTCTAAGTCTTAAACTGTTTTACGCAAATATTAAACCAGATGAAAGCCGTAATTATTAAAATTCATGTTACAGATGATTAAATCAAAGAAATTCTATATACGTAAATAAGCCATTTTAAAAACAAAATAATACGTAGGAACTGATATGGAATTTTTTTTGGCAGGTTAATTGCTATATGATTAGGTAATAATCACATCACTATATTATTGAAGAAAAAAAAATGCTATTTTTGACACAAAATTTATAACGTGATTGTATTGTTTCTCCAGGTTTTGAGGTGTATGCTAAATTACATGGTAGAAATTTCAAAGGTCTATTGTGCCTTCTCCGTGATTAGAACCAAGTGACATCATTTTTTACAACCTAAAATCATGTATAGTCTTTTCCCCTTGCAAAACAATGACCATATGCATGGTCGACTGACAGGAAAACGGAGACCGATGAAAACTCATTGGACGATCAGACATTTGTTGTTGGCATTAGGACATGATTCGTGCTTATTTATCTTAAATGGACACTAAATTTCCATGGCACTTCAACGTTATTGAAGAATGCTATAAACACGGACAACCTCCCTTCTTTGAATGTTTCAGGGTACAAACCATTGGCAATTCATGAAGCAGTAAACCAAATGGTATGCATAATTTTTCACCACTGCATATTTACTTATCGTGCGGGAAACATAGCAAATACATTAATTTCAAAATGTTATAAACAGAAGTTCGTTTTACATAATATTCAGTATTGAAGTTCTGTCATTTTCTTTTCACATTTGTTCCAGAACACATCCTTTTGGATATTTGATTTCCATTTTAATTATTCTATGAATTCGTCAAAAACTCCTTTAAAATGTAAATTTCGTTTTTCTTTAAATATTGTACGTGTGCCGAAACTAATAAATAGCCATACCGTTGTCTACCTATAACTATTTCTCCATAATTTAACAGTTATTTCGATATCAACACACAATTTACTAAATTTACTCCAAAAGAGTCTTGAAAAAAAAAACAATCATAAAACAATTTATAATAATTTCCACTAGTATTTCAATTATATCAAAGTGGGGATTCAGACAATTCAAACGAAACAAACATTCATTAGACATCAATAACTTATATAAAAATATATAATTAAATTGGGATAAACGAAGTTCTTTTATCAAAGTAATCTTTTCTTTTCAAATCTTGTTCAAGTTCATCAGCGAATTGGCTAATCTTAACCTCAACGACTTCATTTGCTTTGCCAGGTAGATTTATACCTTTCACATAGAAATTTTTATTTAAATGAATCGCCCAAAACTTCACAACTACTAACTGTCCTTACTGTCCTCACTTTAATATAAGATTTTTTAAAGTAGTTGGTGTAATCATAGGTTGTCATAGATCAGTCAAACGCCTCACCTGAATTGTGGCATTCAAGTAATGCTTGGGATGTGATTGACACTGTAAAACGTGCAGTTTGGTAGCGTGCAATTCTGTGATGTACGTGTTATATATACACTGCTGTATGCAAAGTTATTCTGCCACAAGTTTTCTCGGCGATCATGAACGGTACATGAAGGTACCTTAAACCATTTACGTTTTGCTACAAGTATGAGATATATTTATTTTGTTTAAATCCACAATATATACAAGGTACATTGCCACAACTCATGGGTGTACTAGCAACCTTTTTGTTTAAATACACATAACAATCCTTAAATTTAACGTTATATTCATCCCCTCAGAATTAATCTTTTCATACCAAATTATAATTTTTCTGAAATGCGTATCTGCTTGACTGCGGAAAAAATAACGAGTAACCTTAGTCGTGTGAAGCTTTGTAAGTGTCCATTGTACTTTCCATTATTTGCGGGGAGGGGTGACCTCGCTAGTCATAAGGATCGCTACTCATTACGTGTAAGTTCCTATACCTGAAGGTCCGCTATTCATAAAACGGAAAAGGGGGTCATTATTCATAAAGTCATAAGGCCATTATTCATGAAGACCGCTATTCATTCAGTATTAGCTGTCATTATGAACATTGGTCCGTATTACTAGCGAGCAAAGCCCTTTAAAGTGTATTAATACCCCGGTTATTGGATCCTATTACGATTCTGCACTTATAGTGCACATTCTCCACTCCACAAGGGAGCATTCCAGTATGGCTGCCATATTACAGGCTCACATACTATTCCATTCACAGTGACTTTCACATCCTACCAGGTACCCATTTAAAACCTAGATGGAGAGTGGCAAATGCAGATTAATGTCTTACCAAAGGACATTAGTGCCGCAGTGGGAGTTGAACCGCGACCCATGTGATCCACAGTCCGGTGACATATCCACTAGACCACGACACCTCGTATGATAATCTAGCCCCCATTTCGTATATTTCCAGTCATCGCCTCACCTGGTTTGTGGTATCCAATGGCTGCTTGGAATGTCTTTGTCACCGTAGAAAACCTGCACCTTTGATGGTGGACAATTCCGTAAGCGCAACGGTACACTATTGTCATCATTATACGTGGTGTGTATTAAAAACTATATCGTCAGGCCTTATGACTTCGAAAATGGTCAAGACAGGCAATGGAAGCCAATTGGAAATGAACAACACATAATGCATTTCCATAATCAATTTTTAGGGAGAAAAAAAAAATCCATTCTCTTGTTTCTACTCAACTCTACGGTCCCGTATGATTTGCCACATCTGCCGATATTAAACACACATGTTTTGTTTTCTCTTTTTGAGAAATCTATAACGAAATGACAATTTTAAGCCTTTGAGCTTTATACTATAATCCTTTATGTGCCATAAAAATGATCTCCCTGTGCCATATCGTCTTTGTCTTGTCATATATTTCAGGAAGGCTTATGGTTGCTTAAATATTTCCCGCATAAAACCTTTACAGGAATTCAATACTGAAAATGGGTTATTTCACATAGATTTTTTGTTTCTTAAAGGAATCTTTTATTTTTTTTTCTCCTACGCCAATCGACACGTTGTGCAAACGAACGATTGTGTCAATTGTCGCAAGTAGCAAATGAAACACTGAAACGAAATCAAAGTGAAATTAAGATATCGTTTTTACTATACAAAATCAACCTAAGCAATGCTAACATACAATTATATTTAATGTCTTGTTTCCTTGTTTCTACCAAGTTGCAAGCCGGTGTATTTTTTCACCAATTCTATGCAGACATGCCAACTAGTACGAATTCCTCACCCAGTTTCGCTCATATTACACTTGATAACGGGGTACCAACATTTATGGATGTCTGGAATTAATTTGGAACACAACATTACCATAATGCATCGCGCCTGTCTCCTCGAACAACCTTTTGTTATCCACTGGCATTAACTATTAATGGCTCTGGGTTACAAGAACTGTTCTAAATTTTTGCCTGTGATACACAATGCCATACCCCTTATCAACCGTAAAAGATAAAGGGCAGAAATTTGGGAAAACGCAAGGGGGACGCAGGTTGTTCGTACGGAATTTCGAGTTCGCAGACAGCACGCTAAAGCCGTAGGCCGGAAATGTGTATGCACATTATTTTCTGCGTTCTCGCTACGACAGGCAGCCTGTGGACAGGACGTAATGAACACTCACAGTCTCCGCAAGAGGGTAGTGCGAATAGCGTGGGTGGGTTGCACGTTTGCTGGGGGTAAAAACCGCGCGAATACCGCAGGCAGCACTCACGAGGCACGCATGTGATGGTCACGCAAGTGTGCATGCGATCCTTGCGGGCCACGTGCGTGTCACGCGGGTATCCAATCATAGCGTTTTCGCTCTGCATTTTCAGTGTCTTCAGGAAGTCCGACGTTTCTTCAAGACATTTTCTAAATCAGGACTGACTCTTGAATCACAATGCCTGGAGCAAGAGAGGCAGGGGTCAGAAGAGAACACGTGGGGCTAAGAGGGTGGAAATCCACCGCCGACCGTACTGTCGCCGTACGGTTTTAGTACGTTCATCTTGCTTTCACCCTACTACCGGCGTGAATGTGGCGCAACAGGCCCGTACGTTCTTGCAACACGTACGGTGTACGTGCGATTAACGGACGTGAACCTTGCGTCATCTGCACGGAGCACATACAAATCGCACGGCATTTGCACGTTACACTCAAGATTAAATTTCCGACTGACGCCTTGAGTGCCGCACGACGTTAACTGCAAGACATACGTGCTCCTTGCGTATGAAGCCCGCGCAACCACGCTACTACTTATACTCCCTGTGCGAACTGCCACGGACCTCTACTTTTTTTCCAACCCCGAAAAAACGCAGAAACCGTGCGTCCTGAAAAAACGTACGGGCAGTTGTGACTAAGGCTTTAGGAATACGATTTTAGGTTGGCAGCACTGTCTATGTGATAAATGCAACCAACCGCCTTTGTCTAGGTCAATTAGCCTCATATCTTGCAGTCAAACGATTCACCTGGTTTGTGGTATTCGACGGATAGTTGACATGTGCCGTGTATCAAACGTGTAGAATTAAATTACCGTAAGAACAACTGACCACTTTTTTTCATACTGATCGCACTGGTACGTTTATTGTGTTCACTGTATCTTATTTCAAGCAACGTAAGTTTTGAGCGTATACGCCAACTGCCATCTGCCATGTTCTTCTGTGTCCATTTCCATTGGTTCGATCATTTTCTCCCCTTTCCAATAGACCGGTTTACTAATTTTATGTATACTTCTTGAAAAAAAGTTTCTTTTGACGACTAAAAAGCTTGCCAGAGGATTGCCCGACATAGCAACATATAATATATGTCAAATGATTCCATCCATAGATATGCCATTATGCATATCAGGTGCACTAAATAGTTGGTAACTAAGGATTCTGGAGAGAAACACGCATACATTTAAATACATTAGTAAACAGGTCTATTAATTTATGATTGTCCTATGCTAGTATTTAGTATGGTGCACTGATTATATTAGATGGTTGTTTGTATTATAAAAATACAAGATTACAAGTCATTTTAACCATAATTGTGATATATAATTTAAATTTTATTAAATGAATCTTCTTTTTAAAATTGTCAGATGAGGGCTTAAATGACAAATAGGTTAGTTTTCTAACGATACGTCTGTGTAAAATGCAGCTTATGGTGCTGTCAAATTTTAAAAAAAAAAAGATTAAAAATATATTTTCTTTCCGGAAAAAAGCCCCCCCAAAAAAAAAAAAAAAAAAAAAAACACAGCAACCCCCCAAAGAACATCATAATAAAATCTGTGGCTTATACACCTTTATTGAATATTACTCCTGATAACGGACAGTCAACCTGTCCGAAATGTCGAGTCTTCTCCACTCTCATCCATCTCATCTGGTTTGTAGTCCTTTTCAGGACTTCACACTTTCAAGAAAGATTACCTCCACATTATTTTACTTTCTATCTCGCCTTTCCATTTCTTCTCCTCTCAACTTTCTTCTTCTAACAGTTCTTTGTAGGACTAACCACATGGTGAACCGTATTGAATATTGTAGAAAATGTTCAAATTATTTGATTTACACGTTTGCTTCCGTTTAGAATAAAACACTCTGGAATATGTTAGGTGTTCAATTTTGGAAAGAACTTTAGCGTTTTAAATGGACCATCGTGAGCTCCTTCTTGTCAGGTATGTTTATTGTTGTTGTTTTTTTTTCTTCTTTTTTTTGGGGGGGGGGGGGGGTGGAGAGGGAGGGGGTAAACAAAAGCGCTTTTTGTCTGTGAGGTGAGTCACATGCAGCAAGAATCAAGAAACGATTCTACCAGTACATTCCTTTAAAAATTTGTTGTAACATATTTGCTAATGTTGAAGGGCTATTTACATATCTTAACTGTAATATTCTGAGTATATTTCTTGAATTTTAATGCAAATATATCATAATCCATGCATATTAATGTTGTGTAGGGTTATGTCGAAAAATACTTTTAACACCACCTCATTTTTATTAAAGTTGCAACAACTTAATGAGATTAGAGTATTAAGTTTGGTAGAAAAAAATATTGCCATATTCTGATTTATATTCTACATTTTTATGATTTATTATGATTATTGCATTAGCACCTCACTAATGTTATAAACAAGTAATTTTTATAGTTGATATAGTAAACCAAAGTCTGTGTTTTAATTTTGTTTTTCATTCCAAGCAAAGAACCCAGAATCTCTAATAGTATTATTTTTATATGTTCTTTTAAAAAATCCATCCAACCGCCGTAGTCCAGATCTGCTAGTTTCATATTTCATTCAAATGTCTCAACTGGTTTATGGTATTCGACAAAGAATTGATATATATTTCGCAGTAAACGCACAGATTCGGGCGTTCAAAGACCGTAAGATCAATACACCATTCATGTCACATGATCGTGCTGGGATATTTAAAGAGATATTACATGTTGTGCTCCCCATATCAAAGTTAAAGGGTGTTTATTTAGCGAATACCACCAAAAATGCAGAATGTCGCCCAATCTCCTATCGGCTATCTTGCTCTCATTTTGTAAAAACCCCTTTTTATTCTATTTCTAATTTGCCCTTTCGTGTACGTTTAAACTTGTATCCTTGTGGATCATGAAATTTACATAATTGCAAATCTCAAAGGCCATCTTTACGTCTTGCAAGAAATGTGTACGTCATTTTAATCATGATTTTGATATTCATTTGATTTTAGATTTTCGATTAAACAAATTCCACTCATCATGTGTTATATTTAGTTCATTCTACAGTATCATTATTTCTGTAATAATAATGAATAGGATTAAAAGGAAAAAAATGTAACTTTACAGAATAAAGAGTAGTAATGTTAATCTATTCATGTTTTTGTCTTGTAAGGTAAACCACGTTCGCGCGGGAATTATTTCGCCATTGCGTGTGTGTGTTGGGGGGGGGGGGGGGTCTTTTACCAAAATGCGTCAACCGAAAGAAGAAAAACAAAAAAACCTTTGATTGTGACAAAAAATGAACTTTCACTTGATATTATTTGATGCGTTAAATTCTAATTTTTGCAATACTGCAATTAGTGCCCCTGTAGAATCAACCGTACTATACCCCCTTTGTAAACTTCTATTTTAATGATGATTGCACGCTTTTAAATTTGTAGTTGTTTGGCCAAAGGTCTCACCTAGTTTTTGGTATCCGATGAATATATATATATTTTTTTAAATTTTGTTGTTTAGGTGTATAGATTCGGAAGCATCAAACCCGTAATAACAATCGAACACCTGTGTCATGTTGTACTCGCTGTTATATTCGAAGGCATTGCACCAATAATGTACCCCGTATTCAATGTGACGATAAATGTCTATCTTTAAGCGCAAAGATATGACAATATACGTCATTTAAACTGTCGCCTGGAAGCCTAACTTCGAATCCTGCTGTATGTCAAACCATCTTTCAAAAGAAAATGCTAAATAACGGTTTACTGAAGAAAACAAAACTCTTATTTCCTTGTTTCTGAGTAGCATACATTTTTTTATAATTATACAAGACAATAGTTCATGGATTGGTCATGATTCGTTGATTGCGAAAAAAAAATATCTTATATCTTATTACTACAAACGTACCAAATTAACGCGTCAATAAAGTGTTTGGTCATAAGATTTCCATTCAAACGCCTAACCTGGTTTGTGGTAACCGACGAAAATTTGTTATTTTTGGTTCAGTTCAAGTGTAATTTCGGAGGTGTTAAAACCGTAAGAACAATCGAAGACTTTTGTCATGTCGAACGCGCTGGTATATTCATAGACATCTCACCAATAATTGCTCAGTGTATTCAATTTAATGATTTTGCTATCATGTGTTTGGCTTTAGGCAGTGTATATTGAATTTGAAAGTGCAGTTCATTTCAAATGCCGTCTGCTAGCTTGACTCATTAACCATAATCAATAATAAACATTACTGCTTAGTTTTATGGTGCTAAACGGCAAAATAAATACAAAAATAATACAAAAAAATATATTTATTGACCATTTGCGCATATCATGTTGTACAATTCTAAAAATAGAACTGGTTTATTTCTATTTTTTTTATATGCCTAGTGAAATATTGAGATATTTCAGATTTAATTTCATGAGTGGGCCTATGTTATGCAAAGTGTCATCGTATGCCCCCCCCCCAAAAAAAAAAAAAACAAAACAGCAAACAAAAACAACAACAGCAAAAACAAAAACGAAACAAAATAAAAAACAAAACAAAAAACACAAAGAAACACAAAACAAAAACAAAAACAAAACAAAACAAAAACAATACTCGAACTCTCTACTGTTTCTACTGCAGCAGCTATAATGAGCAGCGGGCTACAATTTCCGTTTGGGGCTTCGTTATTATGGACCTTATTCATTTGAGAAGAAATATAAAAGCCTGTGATTTGCCTCCTTTATCCATACCCTTGCGTCTTCCATAAATGGCATCGCAGAAAACAACGTGCCCCCCCCCCCAAAAAAAAAAAAAAAAAAAAAAAAAAAAAATTAAAAAAAATATGAATATAAAATGATAAAGTGATAGAAAATTAAAACAAACGTACCCTCGCTTGGTTCAGGGCAGGATATGTCTGGTCCACTCCACAATCCGTTGTTGTTACACTGAAGGTTAAAACGAGCGCTGCTGGCGACACAGATTACTGCTACGTTGTCACCATAGTTGTAATTCATTCGGAACACTTCGATGGTGGAATGTCTGGGAAGTGCAGGTGAACTGCACTGAGGGGAAGCTGTTTGCAAAATGTGACAAAATAATAAAATGAAGGGTTAATGCAACAAGGACATCTATAATATCACTACACGGGGTAAAAAAAAATTTATATTTCCAAGCAGACTTTGATGGTCTCTACGACATCTCTACCATAGACATTGGGGATCGAGAAGAGTTTCTCTTCAAGTATGGTTGGTCGGGAAGCGACACTGTGTCATGCATTCATGGACATACCAAATGTTCTCTTTACAAATGCAGATTCGATCAGCTGGATTAACTGCAATGTAAATCACATATGGCTTTGAGGGTACTCCCCTAGAACAGTCTCGCTATATGTGACCCGCCGCCTCAAAACCTACAATAAGTCGCACGGACCACAACGTAGCAAACAGCCCAAAATAGTAAATTTGCTTGGATCAGTCGATTTTCTGTTTTTGATAGAAATGGGTAGTTTTATTATCATTCTATCATGTCTCAAGTTTGTGAGTCGTAATTCGACTTAGAAATATGTTTTTGGAGCATTTTAAAATGACTCCTTTATTTTCACCCGTCCAGCTAATGAATGTTTGGAGAGCTTTTGTAATACTTTCATTCAATGCCAAATTACTACTTTACCTCTAAAGGTATTAAATTGATTTTTGGAATGAGTAATGAATAGGTCCTCCTGGAGCAGTGTGCCAAAATTCAGCCTAATCTGATAATCCCTTCACACCGGTTGCTATGGCCATTTGAATACCCAGTTTTACTTGGACGCACACAGAGGGCAAAGGTTTAGCACTCTTTTGTTCCGAACTTAAATGGCCATTTTCTCTGAATAGGAGTTATTGATTGCTGGTTACATACTGATTCTAAATGTGATATTTAAAGGTGTTATCACTGAGTAAACGAGGCAAGTGATATACCGTTGGAAAGCTGAGAATCTCTACTTTCAGAAAATGTATATATATAAAAAAAATAATTTTGGCGACTTATTGTAGGTTTTGAGGCGTCGGGTCACATATGAAGTTCAAGAAGCAAGCAGCCAAGGGCAAAATTGATCCTGACAGGCTCCCACCAACGGATGATGCAACAGCTCAACATTCCTTTCGCGTACATCTTCAAGTTGCTGTGTGGAATCATGTGGACACCTCTATTCTTGATCCCAAAGGAAGAGGATGGGAACTGGATTCCAACAGAAAGCTAAGACCGAAGATGTTGTCTGGTAGTATTGCCCCAGACAACCATCTAAAAGGAATTTGCTGCAACTGCAAAGAAGGGGAGAGACAATGTCAAAAGCTGGTATGTCATGTGTATCTGCATGTGGGGTGTGCTCTGGACATTGCTCCAATGGAACAGAACCCATAGATGATGAAGTTGGAAGTGATGAAGAGGAAGCAGGCTAAGTAACGTTGATTTTTATTGTGTTGTCAATAGTTACTAGAAGTTAGAAGCCCAGGTTGTATGCTGCGAGCAGTGTTCTTCAAGTTGTTGATAATTATGCAAGGTCCTACTGCCAATCGGTAAACTCTGTTAAATAGACCTGCTCAGGCTGGATCGGCAAAGGATATTTTTTACATTCTAATATTACTTGTGCAAGAACTCAGAGCAATGTCGATCAAGGTAGACTTGGGAGGTTGTCCCTATTTACCCATGCCGAGCTAGCCTGACCAGGCCAACGTTATCTTGATCAGGATCGAATGAGTTAAAAGATTGGTAAAGAATTATTTTAGGATTATGAATACCTAGGATTATGGACACAATATATTTTATACTAATAAGCTGTACGAAATGCCTGCTCAATTTAAGTTTCGTGATTAACACAGGGGTCAATGACCTTTGACCCAAAGACAAGGAACTTCACCTCCTCATCTGCTTTTGGAATAACCAATTTTTCCCGTTGTTGCCAGAACAATTAGGAACGAGTAGGAATTAGCCACGTTGATTTCTCTGCTCACACTTGAAACAGTAGCATAATTTTCTTAATACCAGGTTGATATATGATAAAACAGCAATTTTGACCTTTTACCCTCTTTGACCTTAGCTTTAGAGGTCAAGACTTTAATCTAATAGTTATTACTCTAAATTATTTTCTTTCGTATCCTGAGCATTTCGATACCGAAATCAGGTACACGTTTATACCATATTTCTTTCCTGAAATACCATTTTTAGTGATTTTGTGAAAAAGGTCATTGACCTTTGACCTCAATTTTGGAGGTCAAGATTTGATTTGTATAGTCAGTAATTGCTCTACATCATTTTTTTTCCTAGGTCTAAGCATTTTGACACCAGAATCAAGCATATACCACTTTCTTTTCCCGAAATACCATTTTTAGTGATTTTGAAAAAGGTCATTGACCTTTGACCTCAATTTTGGAGGTCAAGATTTAATTTTTATAGTCAGAAATTACTCTACCACATTTCCTTTCCTAGTTCTAATCATTTTGACACCAGAATCATGCAGATACCATATTCCATTCTTGAAATACCACTTTTAGTGTTTTAGTGTTTTTGAAAAAGGTCATTGACCTTTGACCTTGAATAAAAAAAGTTCCCCAACCTCTATCACTCCTTCCTTTTTTTTTTGTAGTTGTCCAAACCCATACCTACCCAAATCAGTTAAAATTAGCTTCCACGTAATATCTTTTTTAAACAAAACAAACAAAAAACAAAAACAAACAAAAAACGACACTTTTTTTCAATGAACCTTTTTGTTTAGCTCTCCCTTAAAATATGTACGGTAAAGTAAATTAAAAAAAATAATAAAAAACAACAACATTGCAATCAGCACCTTCTTACAATATAAACAACAATACAAATAATGAAAGAAAAAGGGGAAAAAACACACAAACGCACCCTCGCTTGGTTCAGGACATGATACTTCTGGTCCACTCCACAATCCTTTGTTGTTACACTGAAGGGTAAAACGAGCGTTGCTTGTGTCACATGCTACAACAAGGTTGTTACCATAGTTGTAAGTCATTTGGAAAGCTTCAATGGAGGAATGTCTGGGAATAGCTGGGGCGCTACATTGAGGTGAAGCTGAGTGAACAAAAAGTGTAACAAAGTAGTTCAATAAAGCGAACAGGATTATGCAGCAAAACAATTCATTTGTGTGAATCCAGCCCTGATAGCAGAAAGTGGTAAAAATTACGTGATATTTACGTCGTGGTTTTCGTCTTTTTTACGTCCTGTAATTACGTCAATAAGACGACAACTTGCACCAACGCAAGACGTCAAGAGGACGTCTTATATTGACGTCATCTGTACACTGCAAAAACTGAAGTGCTGAGCACTTTGTGAAGGCATGCATAGGGACTGCACTCACAGTGCTATTGAATGCACACAACGTGCTATTTCAGCACTTTCACGGGAGCTGGAAAAAAAAATGATTTGGGCGAGCTTCGAACCAGGGTCCGCTGATCGAGAATTGCTGGCATTACCGCTAGACTAACTCACATTGTACGATTTAGAGCAGAAATTGTTACACAGTGAATTTACGACACCACATAATTCATGTTATCTACTTGACTCCCATGACTAAACTGGATCGCAAGAAGCATTTGTTAGTCCATCGGTAACGTCAGCGGCTCTCAATCAGCGGAACCTGGTTCGAGGCTCGCCACGGTCACATTTTTTTTTTTTGCTGGTAAATTAGCACACTACAAGTGCTATAAACAGCATTTTTGTACAAGACGTAGAGATGACGTCAAAATAAGACGTCCTCTTGACGTCTTGCGTTGGTGTAAGTTGTCGTCTTATTGACGTAATTACAGGACGTAAAAAAGACGAAAACCGGGACGTAAATATCACGTCATTTTTAACACTTTCTGCTATCAGGGAAGAGGAATGAAGACGTAGAGATGACGTCAAAATAAGACGTTCTCTTGACGTCTTGCGTTGGTGCAAGTTGTCGTCTTATTGACGTAATTACAGGACGTAAAAAAGACGAAAACCACGACGTAAATATCACGTCATTTTTTCACCCTTTCTGCTATCAGGGAGGCTCGAGAAAATAGCTTTAGTAGCAGTAGTACTATTAATATTTGTGATAGTAGTGGTACTAGTAGAAATTGAAGCAGTAGAAATTCCAGCCGAGAAACATGAAATGAATAACAATCAGTAAAACATGATGTGATGGATACCGCAAATATTCACACAAAAATTGAATAGCTACAATAACAACATATTTTTAAAAATCCATTGAACTGTTTATTATACTAGTCCTATTCAGAATTAAAAACGAGGAATAAATTATGACATACTGGCAATTGGTTCTGGACAGGATACGTCTGGTCCATTCCACAATCCTCGTGTATGACACTGAAGGGTAAACCGCTCGGTGCTTGTGTCGCACATGACAGTCAACCTTTCACCGTAGTTGTAATTCAGGCGTAAACCTGCTACAGTCGCATATTTGGGAATATATGGAGCGCTGCATTTTATCGGTGCTGTAAAAGAGGGCAGATGATAGACAGATGGGTTAAGCCTCGTGTTAAAAAAGGATAATAATAATAATAATAAATGAACATCAATGCATGTATATGTATATCACAGTGAATTCACGTATTCAAGTATTCACAAATTAAAAAAAAATATATATAAACAGTGACTGCAACTGGTCACAATAGACTGTATGCTAATAATGGTTAAGAAAAGTAAATCGTCTACCGTTTCAAGGGTAATCCAGTCACATTTTAGTTAGGATTTATTATTAAAGGGGGATTAACCTCAAAATATAAATGTGTTTATGTTCAAAGATGCAATCTATTCCTTTTTGTTGTCTTACGTAATTTTGCATTAAAATATAGATATATTGATCTAAATTAAAATTTAGATCAAACTTGTTACTATTGCCTTTCCTGTACTTACTTAAAGGGATACGCAACCGGGCGGCCGTGGGGAAAGTCAGGATTGCGTAAACCCCATTCACTCGTACACAAAGTTTGTGCGTCGCACGCGTCCGTTGGACTAAGTGGAATTACATTTCGACTGCACGAAGCCGACCGAATTTCGCACGAGAGCTCGAACTCAGGCGGAGCGTGCATGTTTGTGCGGCGACCAGTCTATCCGAGGTTTGCGCCCCGCGGGGCAACGGCATGATCAGGTAACGATCACAGTGCCCTCTCGCGGCATTAAAACGTCCACAATCTGCGGTTGAGTATCCCTTTAACATTTTTGTTATATGATCTATGAGCTATTTTGTTATGCTCTGTTGCCTTCTCTGTATCTACATTTTCTGAAAGTACCTCATCTTTTGTCATAGGAAACCATATTTTATATAGATCTATTCTAGTCATATCCTAAATTCTTATGAATTCACTGCCCATATTTTGCATTGTATTATTTATGGATTTACCCTCGATTTCACATATTTATGCTATACTTTTGTTATACAACCAAAATAAATATTTTGCATAAAATTGCAGAGTAATTGCCTGGAGCAATTCGCAGATCTGATATCAGACTGCCTTGACAGAAAACGTAAGTAGGAGTGGGATGAGTATATGGTAATAGGTGAGTAGGAGTGGAGTTCAGCACCACTGGCAGGATATGTAATGAAAACTTGACATCTTACCTTCCATAGGTTCCGGACAAGAAACGACTTGTCCTCTCCATCTGCCTTTCGTATGACACTGAAGAGAAAACTGAGCAGTGCTATTGTCACATGTCACAGTAATGCTATCACCATAGTTGTAGTTCAGCTGGAGATCTTGAATTGACGCATATTTTGGAACGTAAGGAGTGCTGCACTTCTCTGGAGCTGTTATGATTAGTCATGGTAAGAATGGAAATACTTTAAAAGGGCAATCGAACCTTGTTTTTAAGTTGATTTGTGTAAAAAGCAGAAAAATAAGAAAAACAAAACAAAACAGGAAGGTGAAAGATTGAACGAAATGAGACAAGGACTAAGAAAGTTACGGATGTTTGAAAAAGGTGATCACTGCATCTATGCGAATCTCAAATTGTCAATTTTGTGAGTCGATTATGACTTACTTGCGGACAACTCTCCCATTTGTCGCACACAGAAATATCATTAACATGCTGTTTTCTCCAAAGTGCTTTACGCTCGGTGCAGTACTCAAAATATTGGAGAAGCATAATCGTTATAGGTCCTCATGAAAATAAAAGATCCTTCTTTGTAAAACATTCAGACTGAGAAAAAAAAATTGAGTTATGTAGGGTGTTGGAGCAAATGGAGGCGCTATCCCAAATTACATTACAATTACATTATCTCTTTTGCCAATTTCAAATTCCCATATGTATAGTGATTGCTTCTTTCACAAAATCATAACTTTCTTATTTTTAATTTGTAAACAAATCTTTAGGCATTTTACTCCAAGTGTTAAAGATCGTATGCTCGATCTGTAATGAAAAACACAAGTCAGAAAAAATTGGAACCAGCGGGATTCGAACCTGTCATCTACTGCTTGCCGGGCAGCGACTTAACCACCAGGCTATTCTGGTTCACGTCCAAGTCACGATGAACTAGAATCAAATACCCAAGATCCTCTTCTTTCTGACTTATTAATATTCATTTTTAACGGTCCGCCGTAGACAATGGTTAGTAAACGAAGAAGCTTGACTGGGGAGGAATTTTTAATTTGTAAACAAATCTTTAGGCATTTGTCTACGGCGGACCGTTAAAAATGAATATTAATAAGTCAGAAAGAAGAGGATCTTGGGTATTTGATTCTAGTTCATCGTGACTTGGCCGTGAACCAGAATAGCCTGGTGGTTAAGTCGCTGCCCGGCAAGCAGTAGATGACAGGTTCGAATCCCGCTGGTTCCAATTTTTTCTGACTTGTGTTTTTCATTACAGATCGAGCATACGATCTTTAACACTGGGAGTAAAAATGCCTAAAGATTTGTTTACAAATTAAAAATTCCTCCCCAGTCAAGCTTCTTCGTTTACTAACTTTCTTATTGTTTATCCGATTTCGTTGAAACTTTTACCAATCTACTTCTCTGATGTATCCTCTTTCTTTCAGAACAACTTGTGTTTCCCTTTAATAATAAAGCACAAATTATTCTACTTCGAAATGTCATTGTCGCATTATGGGGTAGGATGGGAAGTAAAATGCAGAAGGGTTGAGAAGTACATACTTGAGTAGATTGGAGGAAAAAAGACATTCGTGCACAGACTCACACACACGCATATATACATACATATTCAGTATAAAAATAATTATGAGATTAAAAATGTCATTGCCATATATACATGCATTCTACTTGTTAAAATGTTGACTGATTAAGTGTGAATAAATAATTTTCAAATGTTTCGGGATAAAAAAACGTATGTCGCTGACCTTCTGTAGGCTGTGGACAAGATATTACTCTCCCAGTCCAAAAACCTTCTGAATTACATTGGAGGGTATACGACAGATCCGTGCTGGTATCACATGTCACGGTGACGCTGTCGCCGAGGTTGTACGCCAGACGTATATTACCAATTGATGCATACCTTGGAACGTACGGGGCGCTGCATCGCGCAGAAGCTGTAAAGGGCAAAAGTATAGTTGCTTAGCTGACACAGATAACATAAAGTTAGGTCGAAAATTTTAAGTTGAAACTTTTGTCAATTTATATAATTCACTAACCTGAGTGTGTTTTTTTTAATAATCTACCATATTCTTGACGTTTAAACTGGTTTCCATGGATCTTACAGCTTGGTTATCTTTAATGTAAACCTCGAGTAGAGATTAAGCTTTGCCAAATTGAAATAATTTAAATATTAGTTTCGAACCAATGGATAAAGGGCTATATAGTCATATTATTCGATTTCTCTCAATCCTTACAAATTAAACTTTCGTAGTAGATACCAGTGCAAATGGGGGACATACCTACGGCGGGTGGCGGACAAGACTGCATTCGACCAGTCCATAATCCAGTGGTCTCACAACGAAGGTCGAAAGGTTGAACGGTGTTATTGTCACATCTCACTGTGACCCTCTCACCATGGTTATAGTTCAGTTGAAGGTTACCAAAGGTTGAGTATCTAGGGATGGAAGGAGCACTACATTTCGTCGGAGCAGCTATATACATAGAAACAGAGAGACAGAGAAACCTTGTCTCTAACATATCTTGCCAATGGATTATACAACTCTGGAAAAAAGAAAATATTAGACCAGCTCTATTTCGGATATATGAGTAGTGTTCAGTCCATTGTCTATGGAAGTAAGAAAACGATTATAAACAGCTAATTCATGATTGATGGACTACTACTAACTAGAACAATTATCCCTATGACCTTTACCCTAGGACAGTTGTCACTAGGACGAATACAGCCAGGACAAATTGTCCATGACAAAATTTCGCAGACAATTACTACTCTCCTTTTGTCCAATGAGAAAGAGTTTTTGGACCACCTAATAGACTATAAATGTGTGAGAGGACGAATTTTAAGTGCCACTTCTCTTGGTCTGAGCACCGTGGCCTGCTCATTATTCTACTGAGACCATTGCGTGTGATATAAAAATTAAAGGTATTAGAAAATTAATTTCACGAAATAAGGAAACATTAATTGCACTATTGCAGCCTGAATGATCTGCTGTGAGGAGACAAAAAAATGCGACACCTTGTTGACAGCATGCCACAAGGCATGGCTGCCATCATCGAATGTAGCAATTTACAAAAAAGTGCCTCCTACCCCTGGATTATATCCCGCAGGACAGTTAGCATCTAGGATATTAACACTTTTTTAGTTGTTCTAAAATATCCGTTGGGGTGCTCTTAGAAGTAATTGTCCTATGGAGAAAATTGTCCGAGGGTAATTGTCCTAGGGGTAATTACCCTGTTGGTCATTGTCCGAGGGATTAGTTATTGCACGAGCTAATTATTTTTGAGTAGTATTCACCCACTCATTTTGAGTTAGGTAGTAGACATCATTCTGAAAATTCAATTACTGATATAGTCATATAGGCGTCTATAAGGATCTATAAATAAATAAGTACATTTCAAGGGCTATATATATATATATATATAAATAACCTTTCTTGATTTCGTCGGCCTCAAATATCATTAGAATATATCCTACTATTCAATAAAGTGTTAATACTTTGAATTTAAGAAAACAAATTGCTAGATAAAGCACAGACAAAACAAAAACAGAAAAAAAACAAAAAACAAAAACCAAAAACAATCATCTCTTACCTACTGTAGTTGGTTCCGGGCAAGTTACAACTGGTCCACTCCAAAGCCCTTTGTTATGACATTGAAGGGCAAATGTATCAGATGTGGTATTACACGTCACAATTACCCTGTCACCGAAGTTGTAGTTAAGAAGAGGGTTTGCGACGAATGCGTGTGCAGGAATGTACGGGGCACTACAAGGTATCGAACCTGTCAGAAATATTCATAATAAAATGCAATTATTAAAATAAACTGTTCTGTTTTTATTTTCTTGTCATGTTCAAAGAAGATTCTCTTTTCTTCTCTTTCGCAGATAAAGACTGAGCTTCATTTGCTACATATCGATAACTTTCCTCTTTTATTTTCAACGAATCAGAGCTCGATCTCATGACATGGAGAAAAGTTATCGTTGTAAGTTCACATCTTTTGCCCCCTCTCAACAAAATCATTTTAGACGTACAGTGACTTCGATTTTACAACACCATCATGTCTATTCTCTATCTCTCACAGGATCTCTTTTAAAACGCTCTCATTGCTGAATATTTATTCTCCATTAAAATACTCTGCTTAAACGTGCCTTCATTCTGTAGGACTTTCATTTTCTTTTCTTTTTTTATTCTCTCTGTCTCTAAAGGGATAAAAAAATTAAATAATAATTAATAATAATAATATTGGGTATTTTTATAGCACTCATATCCACCTCATAATAAGGTGCTCAAGGCGCTCCAACATTCTCCCGGCTCTAGCTAGGCTACCGAATTCGGTATTAACAGCATTCAAGGAATTCGTTCCTACTGGTACCCATTTAACACCTGGGTTGAGAGTGGCAAATGTAGATTAATGTCTTGCCAAATAACACTAGTGCCGTGCCGGGGTTCGAACACACAACCTTCGCATCTCCTGTCAAGTGTTTAAACCACTCGACTATACGACACCTCTACATCTTGGCCAAAAGATGAATTTCTTTGGAATAGAGTATACAACACCTTTTATTTGTTGATTTCTCATTACACCAATCAGTATTCCCCTCCCCCCCCCCCCCCCCCCCCCCCCCTCCATCAGCCTCCTGACGTATTGTTTCTTATTTTTAACACCTGGAATCTTTATGTTGCTGCCCTTTTCTTCCTATCAACATACATTCATAAAACTGTGTTTGTCTTCTGTATCAGTTTATAAAGGGACGACAAGGGAAAGACAAGCATTAATTTAGCGTGAATATATATAATATTCACATCTTTCTTAGCAATTTTTATTTGATATATAGCTGTCAACTTGATCCTAAAGATAATTAAAGACAATATACTTTTTTTTCGTCGTTGTTGTGTTCTTTATTTTAGGGGGTTGCCTTTTCTTCTTCTCCTTTTAAAAAATACCATAATATAGTGCGCATATTCATTTATGGTGAAATACAGAAGTAACCATGAACTATACTAAAACTGTTATGCAACGGTTACATAAAGATATTGAATTATATAGAAATATATATATAAACATTTATAATAATTTCATTAAAATAAATGTAATTTTCTTTAAAATGATCTAACGAGATAATCCGAAATTCAGCGTAGTGCAGTTGCTTCCAAAGTCAAACTTAATTACTGTACCAAGCATCAGATATAAACTTTTTTTAGTTTAATTTGCGCTTATAATTTAATATGTTCTTACATGGAATCATATATGGTATCTTCCATGGGTGTTATTTTCCATCAACAAATAAGAATCCACTTTTGAAAATAAAAATTGGATTTAAAAACTGAGACCTTAAAATTGCCATAGCATATTTTTCAGATATACAGCTAGTTAAGGATAGTCATATATTACAAACTGGAACCTTTTCTCCAACGAACTTTCTCTGAGGTTTTACCAACACTCAAAATCAGTAATTGCAGACAAAAGGCAGTGTCACTTTATTTTGAAGCAAAATTGATGTATGCCGAGTTCCTTCTTTTTTTACCGAAGACTAAAGCTTAAGAACGGTACCACCAATATGAAGATAAGTTCCACTTATTGGCTAAACTTAAAGATTAAATTTGCAGACATTATTATATTCATGGTTAATTAAACGTCTTCCCTCGAATGTATATCAAGGTCATGAAATTAAACAATTAGTAAAACCATTTTAATATGCCTTTATGCATATCACATAATGTAAGTATACCTACTTATTTTTTCAGACATTTCACTCAAAATAGATTATACTATGCACATACATTGTAGTATATGGCTGATAATTACTCCAACGTAATATAGAGGTGGAAATAAAAGACCAAATCAACGAGCAGCAGTACCAAAACATTTATCAAACATAGTGATGAAAATACAAAAATGGAAGGAAAAAAAACCTCAAACTAAAATATCAGACATATACATTTTCAAATGATCCTACAGTCAAAAATAATGAAATATATTATAACAGCTTGTGCATTACGATTGAAATGCATGCTGTTATTATAAAAGGTAAAATACTTTTGGCGTAAAGCCTCAACACAATAAGACAGGTTTTCATATATTATTTAGCTTTGTAGCAATCCTTTTAGCTGAGCTAAGAAGGTTTTGTGAATGGTTCGACGTAGAGAGATTGTTCGTCTGCGATGTAGTTTGCGTATCCGTCAGGAATATCGGGAAGTGGACCTCTATGTTTCCTGTCTTTCGATGCAACCGATATGTAAGATCCATCTATACGCCTTTCATAAAAAATCAGAGACGAACGAATGTCAATTTTACAAACGAAACAGCGTAGATGCGAACATTGGAGTGATTGTCTATAAAATTGTGTTTACAACATCAGCGAACAAGGTATATCCTTTATTTTCCTATGATGTGAATGTTGCATATTCATTTTCAACTCTGAAAATATTTTTGAATAATTTCCCACTTGATCGTAACATATGACAACCATTTCATGTGTACTATTATTCCCCGGTTTAGACCCTAACTGATTTAACCATAAAACTGTATACCACTCACTTTCTCACGTAGATGAACAACGCCATCATCGACATTAGAACGAAGATGAAAAGGGTAACAGCTGCTACGAGCAGACCATTGATGATGAACTCACGACCAACAACTCCATTTTTAGGTGTGACACTGCTAACAGGGCGTTCTGAAAACAGGTAATTATAGATTAGATTTAAATTGGCATAAAAGCATAAAGAAAGTCGGCTCCATAACATGGCCATTTTAAACAGAGGTATATCACGTCTTTATTAGAGATCATGCATGCTTATGCATATAAAATCAGGCCCGGCAACACATTGGGTTAGCCGGCAGCTTATGATATCAACATAACAATATACAATGGTAGAATACAATTACAACAATATGTATACAATCTAATAATATACGGCAATATCGTGAAATAGGCGCACCTCTAGGGTTTAGGATTAGGATTGGGATTAGGTTTTAGGGTTAGGGTTATGGTTTAGGATTAGGGTTAAGGGTTAGAGTAGGGTTAGATTAGGGTATGGTGGGCCTATGCCACGAGTATTCCCAACATACTCTAATGCAATGCAAATACATAACATAAACGAGGAACAACGAGTAGAGAGAGAGAAAAAAAGAATATGTGTTTGAAGGAAGAAAAAGAAGATAAAACCATACTACCATAACTCTGAACAGGATATTCAGCTATACTAACTAATTTTATTCACCAGACTGAGTAAATTCTGATATAGTGATATATTTGGGATAAATTCTAATATAATATATTTGGAATAACTCTATTATAGTAATATATTTAGAACAATTCAATTATAGTAATATATTTAGAACAATTCAATTATATTAACATATTTAGACAGTTTATAAAACTTTCGCATTTCTATCAACGTGATCAAATGAATTAAACTCTCTTGTATAAAACAAGCATTCATTTTGAATTGATTAGCTAATTATAATAACTAGGTAATTGTGTTATAATTCTGTTATAACATGGCCATTTCAAACAACACATAGTATATAAGATGTTTTGTCATTCGTTTTTGGTACTTATTCCACTGTATTTTGTATTTTCCCTTGTCATTGTTCGTTATAAAATTGTTCGTCTGGTAGCTTTGGTATTCACATGTGGCTGGTAATCTTTTATACTTTTGTGGTGGAGGGTCACATTTAGAGTAACAGAGTTTGTAAAGTAAGACATTTTATATTCATCATGTCTGAATGAAGAACAAAATAATTGCGTTCTATGTTAATGGATGATCGGACACGTACCAGGTGGTGAAATTAAACAATAAATGGCCCTGCCACGCCAGAGGCCATCCTTCTGACACTCCCAAACGAACCAATCAGAGCCGTCGTCACAAGTCACGTTTACTTCGTCACCAATCTGGTATCGCGGTTTGAGATTCACGGCAGATGAGCCGGCTGGGATGAATGGTTGGTTACATTCTGGTTGATTAATGTAGGATAAGAAAAGATAAATATTAATATGAACGAAGTATCACTGACATCATCAATGAATAATTGCCAAATATGTTGCTTAAAAAAATGCATCACCTAGCAGTCAGGATAATGCGACAGTGTCCTTTACTTACTTTAAAATAGTAAATCTTTTTTTGAAAAGACGCTTTACATTTACATAGTAAAGTGAATGCGATGTGTGATTAAAAAGTGATAGTGCTATTTGTCTTTAACAATAATGTATACAGTGAAATCATTCTGAGAAGTAGATCATACCTATTACAGGTTGAGGGCACTCTATCCTAGGTCCACTCCACATTCTGTTCTGACATTCCAACAAGAATGATTCTGAACCTGCATTACATGTTAAGTTCACAGTATCTCCTGGCTTGTATGTAAACCTGAAGTTCTCAATACTTGAACCAGGTGGCACAAATGGGGTATTACAATCGTAAAAACCTAATAACAAGCAATAAGAGGGAGACAATGGTTTAATGCTATCAAGAAATAATATTCAAGAAACCATACTAATCATGCCCGTCAAGCAGTCTTTCTCTTCTAGTTCTGACTCGTATATTTTAATGAATGCATAACTGTTCTGAGAGCAACAACACGTTATTCTTAACAATAATTTATATCTAAAACAGATCGGTTGGTTAATGTTAATTTAACAATAAATAATGCCAAAAGAGACCACACGGAAAATACGAGCACGAACAAATCTTTAGTGCCTTTCTCATTTAATATCAGAAGAGAGACCTATCAAGAACCAAGTCATTTTGAACTATTTAGAAATTATTTCATAAACTCTTTTCGAATGAAAATGATAGGGTAGATTTCAATAATTACTTCAGAATGTAATTCACAATTTTAAAACCAAAGATAACCTCTAAAAGTCGGGAAATTCTGGTCAGTCGCGACAGTCCGTGAGATCGGTTCTGGGCAAGATACGACTGGTCCACTCCACAGTCCTTTATTATGACACTGAAGAGTAAATGTGGCGTTGTTCGTATCACATGTCACAGTCACTCTGTCTCCATAGTTGTAGTTCAAACGAGGGTGGGAAATCGTAGAATGTTCCGGGATGTATGGAGCACTGCAAGGTGTCGAACCTTTACAAAGTAAAGAGTTTAAATATGATTATATTTATAGAATAAGTTAACTCGTTTAAAGTAAAATACTAATATAAAAAGTAGCGTCGACGAAAAAAAAATCGAAATTGCGTTTATAAAGTCAGAAGTTTGATCCCTGACACGTTTTTTTTTTTCTTTTTGTTTTTAAACCAACCCTGTGAGCTCCATTAAAAGCCATGCTGCCCCATAAATTGCGGATTGGCATTCAATTCCAACGAACACTAATTAAAAATCATGATCATTTTAAGTCCCCAAAAGTAGGAACAATGTATAGAGAACTGAGAGAAAAAAAAATAATTGAGATTTCAAGTTAATGATAATTATTTATACAGCAAGGCCAATGTAATCGATCACCGTTACTTTAAAGGGATACACCACCAGGCGGTCGTGGGGAAAGAAAAAAATGCGTAAGCCTCATTCACTCGTACACAAAGTTTGTGCGCCAAACGCGTCCGTTGGACTACTGGGATTAAATTTCGAACTGCACGAAGCCGACCGAATCTCGCATGAGAGCTCGAGCTTAGGCGGAGCATGCATGTTGTGCGGCGACCAGTCTATCCGGAGTTTGCGCCCCGCGGGGCAACGGCATGACCAAGTAACGATCACTGTGCCCTCTCGCGGAATAAAAACGTCCAGAATCTGCGGTTGAGTATTCCTTTAATGAACTGAATTACAATACACACAATGTTGAAACTCGGAATGATACGACCACCAACTCCAGTTTAGCGCGTGGGACTTCACCATTTATGAGTGACAATAATGCTTACACCACCCTCTTGAAGTAACCATTTCCCTACACAATTTAGCCGCGTATATAAAACAAAATATGTGATAATTAAAATGTATAAGAGCATACTTTGCGTCGATTAATAAACCAATGCATTCATCTGAAGTACAAGCCAGATACAGTAAGACTAACTATTTGCAACCTTTAAATACTAGTGGACTAATGTGACCCTTATACATCTGTTGCAATTCGTCCGGGTGTGCCTTCCATAAACTCTATTTTTTGGCAATAATAAAGTAAATCTTAGCGCGACACGATAATATGCGACAGAATATGCCGCTTAGGTTCTTTACATAGATACATAATGTTATGTATCTGGATTATTTCTTTGTTAATATATAACAAATAAATAATGGAATTATTCAAGCAAAATAATAACTTGCACTTACTTTGTTCTAAAAACTCTTGGCAAATTTCACAAGCTTCTCATGACGACGTGAATTCGATGGCGACACCTATCTTAAGCGGACACGATAATGCCGAGTTGGTGGACGTATGCAAACCATGCTACTCGAAAAATAATATTACTAATTTAATTACTTTATACATTTGTCAGACATCTCACCTAATTAATATTACGTAAAATAAATTTGAATGATAATAGCAAATAAAAGAATAAAACTATGCAAAAAGTTGTGTACGTAAAACAATACGACCCGATTAACAAATTGGTTAACACTTCTAAATAATTTCTGCTTTAATTGAAAGAGAAATATGTTATAAAATTTGTTCATGGCATGAAATATAATGAAGTAAATTTTAAACAACCATCCCCCTCCCCAACCCCCTTTTTTTTCCAATGACCAAGGGGACGGGTGAAATTGTCAAACTACAGTTTTGAAACTTAGGGGTTCCAACAGAATATCATGATTTGCCAACGAGCCCGAAATCAGCATGAGATGATCATGTTATACATATAACAAGAGGGGAAAAGTAGAAAATAAATATTACCAAAATACCAGACACAAATTTGAATAAAATAAAATTATGTCACGCAGTCCACCTCTCTTCTCCTCTATCGTCTGCTAGCCATTCGATTGCAAACAGGCCTTGATTGAAATTTACATCAACATAATTACAAGTGGAATTGTAGGTATGTGAATTTATGTTACACTTTGACCTGACAAATTCCATTGAAATGTTTGTATATTGTTTTATAGCTGAAATTAAAATTGATGTCTGGAAGGGGGGGGGGGGGGGGGGGGGGGGGGGTGCGAAAAAAATAAAATTTGCCAGACCTCCAAAATTCGCTCAGTGGGGGGGGGGGGGGGGTTATGGGGGTCCAGTTTCCCCCATAATTCTCTAACAAGCAAAAAAAAAATATTAATTCTTATTCTTTTGTAATGCTAGCTCCTACTTCCTTTTCTTATAAAACCCTTATTTTTAACATTGATTAGTCCAATGAACTTTTCAATTAAACCCCCGATCTTTCCTAAATGTAACTTATTGTCTTAATGTGCGTGTTCTAATAAAATGGTCATTGTATGAACAGAGAGGAAATGAGAGTTTTGACTTAAGAAAAGTAAGATTTTTTAATCATTTAATTTGTTCCTTTAGAGGAATAAAAGCAAAAATACATTTGATGTATTCATTGAAAGGATATATAAGAGAATATATTTTAGGTAAAAATTAATTGTATATGATGAAGAGCAAGTATGATAAAATGGTAATAAAGGTGCATGAAGGGTCAGGTCTGAGTATACTTTTTTTGGGCTGGCCATACAAGGAAAGGGGATGTACAGAATAAGTGGAACGGTATTAAGGGTTAATTGCCGTGAGCGTCGTTTTTATTGATGGTATGACGACTGGGACATTGGAAAAAATAACCCTGCTAGTATAAGTAAGACTACGACAACCTGCTTCATTAATATTCACAAAGACGTAGTGTATCCAGAGTGAATCTGTTTTGGGCTAAAAATAAAATAAAGTGAAAAGGGGATACAGCAAGTGAAAATGCAGAGAAGGAGAGAGCGGGTGGGGTGGAAATCTATCTACTTCGCATATTATAGGGCGCTAGTAAATTTACGAACTGATCGTATTGTGATATTATGATCATGGTGCTAAATGTTCAATATTCCCTTTCATTGCTAGCATTTCGCTGTCAGTAAGGTGATGATGATTTCAATTACTTATTAAATAAAAGTCAGTCAATCGCCTCACCTGGTTTATGGCATCTAACCTATAACTTGGTATATGTATGACGCTGTATTGTACGTGCAGATTTGGAGGCGCCGTAACTTTTTTGGAGACGTACAGACAACACGCCATTGTAGTAATTATTGGAATTTTCTAAAAAACTCATGTAAATTTAATATTCAACTCTTGAAAGTTCAAGGAAATTACTTGCTCTTGACTTTTGCAAAGTGAATTTAAATTCCACGCAGTTAACACCGTGACTTTTGACACTTCCTGTGTATGTCGTGCGCTCAAAAATAAAAGTAACATCAGTGCGAATATCCTAAATTATAATGTGGACTCAGATCGTACAACAAGCTGGGAAGAAAATGTGTAAAATTCGACGTTAGAGAACAGGGATAGAACATGGGTCAATAAGATCCAAACACTCGTAATGCAAGGGTAGTATGGGAACATGCTAAACGAACAAGGTGCAGATTTATCATGGAGTAGTATTATTTAGTATCTCCCAAGAAGAGTTTTGAGTTTTGCTGTCAGGGCCTTACTAGATGTACTACATACATTCCGAAATCTCAAAAGAAGCGCTTAACAGGTAAATGTGATGTTTGCAACAATACGCAAACTCTACTCCATGTCCTAAAATCATTGCTAAACAATGTTAACACAAGGCTGTTACACACGGAGGCGTGATATTATATTATCATACATGTGGCAAATAGTGCAAATATTTGGGAGTGTCACGCGGGAAAATTTGTGTAAAAGTAGATAGGGGAACTACCCCCATGAGCATTTTGCCGACATCGTATCATCCCGTCATGGTCCTCATGAAATAGAAATCTCTATATTCGAATTGACTGTCCCATTCGAGACTGACCTGATGAATCACAACAGGTGCAAGGTAAAAAAAATACACAACCTTGGTTAACTAGCTCAGACACCCTGGATAGAAATGTACTCTATGGTGTGTAGAAATCTGATCAAAATGATACATTTCCGAAGAGAATAAAGTACCATCAAAAGACTTATTTAAATTGGTAGTTGCGAGTAAACTATTCCACGATGCATGTCAAACGCTGAGCCGACTTGCATTAGTAACATCACACTTTATTTTCATCAAAATCTCGGGAACGAACCACAATGGACTGGTCCTGGGTAAATATATGTCCCTAACTCCCAAGAGTTAAAAAAGTGGGCCCCACCCCCTTCATTTTATAAATTCATTTATTTCTGTCCTCCTATCCATGTGGCAAAACAAGTACAACACATTACAAAATTGACTTGCTTTTAACCGTGTAAAATAATAATATACGTTTTATATTACATGTATCTTGCGGTTTTCCTGTACACCCTTCCAATGGCACATTTGTATTCTGAATAACACTGACCTGGGTTTAAATATTCACTTCTTTGTTTGCATTGTTATCACTGTAATTTTGAATAAAGATCATAAATTTACAATATAATATCAGTGATATTACAATCCACGGTGACTATGTTAAGAAGAATAACAAATAATGATAAATACATGTATATATATATATATATATATATATATATATATATATATTTCGACCTGAAAATAGATCGAAACGGAAAGGGCATGCTTTGCTACCAAAGACTTGGCAGGATGAAAAAGATGGAGGCAGGGGCAGAGAAAGAGAGAGAACAAGTATGCCCAAAGAAATAGTACAGGAGGTTTGCTGTGATTTAATTTTAATTCATGTTTTATTTCATTTAGCAATTTTCCCATTTTCGTTTCGTTTTTCTTCTCATTATCAATAAACTCACCTGGTTTGTGGCATCTGACATGCTTGGAGTTTGTATGACCATGTAGTAAACGTGCAGCTTTGGGACTGCTGAATACTGTATTCGCTAAAGCATAGTTTGTCATACTGCGCGCGTTGCTAAATTTTGTGTGTTTATTAATATTCCTCTCTTCCGAAGCAAAATATATTAAGGATACAAATCGATAATACAGTTAGTGCGGGTTGATAATGATTAGCAACGCTTCCAAATTACATCGTTACTATGCACGTGGAACCATATTTCGTACGCCCTCGTAAGTGTGCAAAGTATTGACTTTGGATACTTATAGATAGTGATCTTCCTATTTTCTTAATTTTATTAATGACACTTTTTGACACACATCTGCTGGGTCATGGGTAGCATCATCCTAAATGGAAGCAAGGTCTGCCGTCTTCTCCGTCGTTCCTCCATGCAGCAAGGACACCTTCTTCATAAGCAACCATCTTCATGACAGTTGCCATTAAACATGTCGATTGAGTGACATCGGCATCCATTCACAATGCTAGATTTTACTTGAGATAGACTCTGTGGAGTTATCAGTGTACCCATGCATTTCAAGAGGACAGTTTTCTGTAAAGTGAAGTCCTCGGAAGTTGGTAAGTAACGTAGTATAACCCTTCATATGATTTCTAAGACATAATGGTGGTCGAATACGTCCGTACGTATACGGTTGTTTAAAATATAATTTGGGAGGACAAGGCGACATTTCTTTTGCCTCGCTTTTTGTATCTGTTGTGACAGGGATTTGAGGTTCTATACTAACCACAGGGCTTTTCATATTAAAAAAAAAAATGGAAAAAATAAATAAATCGGTAAAAAAAACAAAATTAATCTGGATATTTGGAAATATCAATTATATATTAAATAAGATGATGGCCCTCCGCAGTAAAAATGTGTGGCGAGGACTTAAACGTCGTGAACAGATTTGCTACGAAACAGGGGCCGCGGAGCGACTTTCAAAGTGTGGGGGACCAACAAAAAGGGGCACTTTTTGTTGGGGGGGGGGGGGAGGGCACCTACGAAGGGTGAAAACAAGGCGGGAAATGCCAATTTGAGACATAAGTATACCGCTTGATTTAGGGGCAATGCTCATTCTTGTATGACTTATGGACTTGTGCCCCTCCTGCCCCCTGCTCCACTGCCTCTCACTGTGCTGATAGCAGTAGGGAATCTATTAATATGAAGCCTCTCTGATTATTGGGAGCTTGGTAGGCCTATGTGGCTCTTTTGTGGACTTTAGGACACAGCTTGTAAGCGACATCAGAGTATATATATGTAAAAGAAATAATAAATATATAGGTAGGGCACTTATCAGGAGACAAAAGGGGCACTTATGAAAAGGGAAAATAATACTCTTAAAAAGAAAAAAAAGGCACTGATCAGAAGTGAAAGGGGGACATAAAAAGAGGCATTTATCAGAGGTGAAAAGGGCACTTATCATAAGGAAAAATTGCACTATTAGAACGGAAAATGGGTACCAATCAGACGAAAACAGGGACACTTGTCGGATTTCAAAGGGGACACTAGTCTTATCTGAGCTTAGAACGGGCAATTATCAGAAGGTTAAAAGTGTCACTTACTAGAGGTGAAAAGAGCAGGTTTAAGAAGGGAAATTTGGCACTAATCAGATGCCCAAAACAGGGAAACTTGTCGGATTTGAAAGGGGACACTAGTCTTATCTGAGCTTAAAAGGGGCACTTATCAGAAGGTGAAAAGGGCACTTATTGGAAAGAAGAAGGGGAAGTCATACAAAGAAAAAGGGTCACTTATTAGAGGTGAAAAGGGGCACTAATAAGACAAATTTTAAAAAGTGCACTATTATAAGGGAAAAGGGGCACTTTTCATAGATAAAAGGAGCAATTTGGGGGTACTTGAAAAAAGTGGGGTGGGGCAGGGGTGTGCTGCACCCCCCCCCCCCCCGGGAGAGCCGCCTCTGCTGCAAAAGCACGTCTTTAGTTATTTTTGTTTTAGGTGTGCTATCTTCTTCTTATCAAATACGTCTGTAATTTTGAATGTGTCTTATATTCTTGGATTATTGTGCTTACGACGTCTTCAAATATATACTATAAAAATAAACCAAACAAAATACAAATACAGAAAACGAACAAGCAAGAAAATATATATAACATTTTTTTTTCATAATAGTCACCAATGAAACGAATGATTGCACAATACAATTTCAATCAAACGCCTCACCTGGTTTGTGACATCCGATATATGCTTGGTATTTGGATGAATATGGAGTGGTAAACGTACAGGTTTTGTTTTGTCAAAAATCGTAAGCGCACCTTCTCACTTGGGTCATAGTGATTGCGGTGCTGAATTCAACGAAATTCCACCAGTATCATGATTCACGCAAGAAAAAAAAACACAAAAAAATGGACAGCACCCCTTACTGATGATATGCAAAATCATGTGTTATCACTAATTGCAAATCTCTATCAAGTTCTAAGAGCCATATACATATATTTATATATATATATATATATATATATATATATGTATATATAATTTGTGTTTTATTATTATTAATATCATAACCACAAATTTTATGTTTTGACAGAAACCTACATTCTCCAAAGTTGTTCGAGCAAAATTAAAATGAAGTTGTGTTCACTTATATCCTTCACTAAAGGTATAGTTCGAAAATGTCACTGTTTTCTATTCAGAGCATGATTCATCGATATTTTTTACTGAAATTCGAATGATCCGGAACAAACAAGAGGCCGGGGGGGGGGGGGGTGGGTTAGATCACCGAAAATATATTAATGTGGTGTGTGGTGTATCTTCACTGCGTGGGGTTTGATATTTATGACCTCACAGTCCATGTTCATAAGGTAGGAATGAACGTAAATTCACGTGTAACCTGTATTACTCAATTGTCACATGTGTAACCCATTACATTGGTTGTTCAGTAATGTGCAACGGGGTGAATAGGAGCAGTTTTGACACATTTACGACAACAATCGTCATTAAATCGCCAGTGACAACTGTTTTAGCACCATTCAATTTAATCTTTCTATTGACATATAAATCAATTCCATCAATTTCAGATTAGATTTTTATAAAGAAATGTGTGCCTGTTCCTATTCATCCTGATGAGGGTTGAATAGGAACAGAATGTACATTTATGAAATATATGTTCTCATAATTGTATTTGTATACCAAGTGAATTGATTTCAGATGCATATTAATGCATTGTCAAACATTTTAATGGCAAAGGCCCATTTTCAAAATCATTACAGGTGTGAAAACTGGAATGCATATTAACGTTTTTCTTCTTGTTGCTTTAACATGTTTGGCTTGATTACCAACAAAATAATATGGAAAAATAAGCATTACATATTGCCAGTAATAGCTGTTGGGTAAGGGGGGGGGGGGGGGGGGGGGGGGCACTTACTACTATTGAATTGTGTATTATTTTTAGATTAAAGTTTACGATAATCCTAATTGTAACTTGTGTTGAATGTCTTTATATTAATGTAATAACTTATTGTGTGAAATATTGTTTGCGAAACTATGTCGATGCCTGGGAGTGACTGTTTTAAGAATTTCTTGAATTTTCAGGCTTTCCTGTTATTCATATCTCGACTTACATCTGAAAAATCACATTTACTATGTGAGTGGTACATGTGATATGTATTTAGGTGCAAGAGGTATGTTGATGCATCATAAAAATCATAATTGATTAGTGGTCTGTTCCTATTCATCCTGATCTTCATATAAAAAGGCAAAAAAAAAAAAAAAAAAAGAAAACAAAGCATATAACCCCAAATGCAATAAAATTCCTTCGCGGAAAAAAAAAATTGTGTGGTCTTGATACAAAATATGAGGATTCATTTCAGTAGGTCTAAAGACCACATCTCAGTTGGAAAAAAAATAAAACGACATCATTTGTCATTCCACACTCCGTTATTTTGTTAATTGGTTCATATCATGTTACCCATGATTGGAAAGCTATGGGTATATGGTATAGGTAAACTAAATTAAAATTAATTTGCTTTTATTACTTTTAAAATAAAACTTACGATATTTTTTGTTCTCCTTTACAGCATTTTTTTTTTTAACCGGTACTTCAATGCCTTGGCATTTACTACAATGCATTCAATGAAACGTCTCACCTGCTTTGTGGCATTCCACGAATGCTTAGAATTTGATCGAATGTGGAGTAAACGTGCAGCTTTTTTGTAAAATACGGTAAGCACACCTTGTCACGAGAGTCAAAGGGATCGTGGTGCAAAATATATATGTTTTTTCATCAGTCTTCCAACTGCCGCCTCCAGTTGAAAGACTTAATACTGATATGCTGAACTATGACATTGTACCATCCCCTAAAAAGTGTATACGTACCCCAATTGCCTTCGAGAGGCCATTTTTTTTAAACCATGGATATACTACGTTTCAATCAAACATAGTAATACAAATCAGACTTTCATTTTATTTTATGCCATTGTAATTAAGTAGTTGGTATTTCTGTGAGAAAAAAAAAAGAACAATGTTCATTCGTTATTCTCCATTCACTTTCATGAACTTTTAATGGTTTCTCTTTTTGTTTCCGTTTATTTTTTTCGTTAAGAGAAGCTATAATAAAATCTCAGTCAAACGTCTCACCTAGTTTGAGGCATGCGATGAATGTTCCCATTTGTATTGGATAACAAATACTTCTGGTAGCGTAACAATCGGTAAGAGAAACTGGAAACTTTGGTCATAGGGTACGTATTACCATATTCAAGGACATCTTGCCATCAGCAAGATTTTAAGTTAACCACTATCATGATGGCAACAGTGTTGCCCTAAATGTATTTATAATATCTAGCAGCGCGATTATTTTGGTGATGGACCATTTTACTATTTCTTCAAAGTTTACAAATTTGACGAAATATTTGATATAACAAAAGCTTTACTCAAGTTATATGTGAGGTCTCCCATCTTTTAAAATCTGGCTTTACCTATGAAGAAAACACAACCAATATAACCCCCAAAAACCTAAAAATATGTATCTAATAATCTATTATTTCTTTCCATTCAAACGTCTCACCTAGTTTGCGGCATCTGTCGCTATTTGAAAATGAACAGTAAAAACGCAATTTCCATTGTATTGCGCTCAAAGGCACAATTTGTCACGAATCATAATGTGCTTATTGATGACATATCATGGGGGGGGGGGGGGGGGGGGGGGTCAATGACAAGGATGACAAAATAGTAATTTCCTCGATCTTAAATTCTTCAAGCTTGATATCGACAGGGCCTGAATATTAATCAGGTCCGGCGACGAGGCGTACATACGGGTCACTTGAATTTAATTTTCTTTCTTGCTTTCCTAACTATTCTTTCTAACACGTTTTAGGAAAAAAAAATCATCCAATTTGGGCTTAAAAAACAAACAATTTATTATATATCGTAAATATTATGATATAAAAAGGAGTATTAATAGTAGTATATAGGAAATTTAAACCTCACTCACTATTTTCTTCACTTAATCTTTAAGTCCTGCAGTGCTTGTTAACAAGATCAATGTTATAGACAAGTTAGTCAATGAGATCGAATAATTGCTGATAACCCCCCCCCCCCCCAAAAAAAAAAAAAAAAAAAAAAAAAAAAGGAAATTTAAAAATAAAATATAATGGGGCAAAGAGAGATGCAAAGAGTGAAAAAGCCATTAACTAAAAATTCAAAAAGCCACTTAAAAACTTGAAATCTACAACGCCTGAATTTTGAAAAGGTCCGTGTCTGAGTCGTACACCCGCGTCATAACCAGCCAACATATTTTGTTTTTCTCTTGCAAGGCATATCAAAATGGTTCCAGGACTAGAATCACCTTCTTTTGAAACCGGTGTTTATATGTGTGTATATATTTACACGCACACACGCACATAGCTTTACATGACTTTACTTCCGAGGACAAGTATTGTTCCTCTATTGTTCCTCCGTCCTCGGACAGTCGACGGAATAAGGCACAAATTCATTGTTCGACGTTCGAGGACTATTGTCCGGCTTCCAAGGACCATTGTTCTCGTATAGACCCGTGTATTATTATATTTACTATGTGTGTGTGTGTGTGTGTGTGACTTTTTAGGCACCTCCTTTCAATCTTTTATTATTATTCATTCGATATATATATATATATATATATATATATATATATATATATATATAATGTGAAAGAAATGCGAGAATAACGTTGCGTAGCTCAATCAAAGTTCCCCAGAGCTGTCCTCCCTTTTTTTTTTTTTTTTTGCAAAGGCTGAAAAAATATCTCCGCCGGTAATCGAACCCGGGTCGTTGGCTTAGAACGCCAATGCCTTAACCACTAGACCACGGAGACGGGTTAGTGGTTTCATAATTATATATATATATATATATATATATATATATATACATATATATATTTGACTAACGGGTACATTAAGTCGACAGCTAACAATGCAGTTTATTCCGTCGTAATAGCGACCCCTACATTAGGTAGACAGTTGGTACATTAGGTCGACAGTTGAACAAAGAAAAAAAACTAAAACTGTCCTCCTAATGTACCCATTAGTCGTTTGTATATATATATATATATATATATATATATATATATATATATATAATAAAGATATCCTATCAATTATGATATTATAATTACAAATTCAATTGTCCTCTATAGAAATTCGTTGGCATGGATTTGCCCGACTTTAGAGGGAAGACCTGTCTCATTGGTAGGCCATTATTTTGCGTACGCACGCAGTTGGTACGGATGTAACCCTTACGCTCGATGGAAAGAGAGGGGCTGTATGTAAGATTGTTACTTTTCTTCGACGGAAGCCCGGATAGCTCAGTTGGTAGAGCACTGTTTATGTAATTCAGGGTCCAGGGTTCGAATCCCGGTTTCTCACATTTACTTTCTTTATGATTATGATATATTCAATTTACTTCAATCCTATCAATTATGATTTTATAATATACGCAGGTGGTCGTTGTATAAAGGTCGCTAAACACGCAAATATTCAGCGGGGAAAATTAGGGTGGTCGTTATGAACAGGTGGGCGTTCTATACAGGGGTAGTGTACTCGGGTGCTAATTAAGGCTAAATCCCGTAGTGCACTCAATGCACTATGCATAATGCACTCAAAAGCAAGGAACGATATATTTTATTTTATGTACAGACCAAACGTAGCTGCACTCATAGTAAGTTTACTAAATTTCTCTGTATATCTATCTTTGTTCATTGACTTTTTCGACGTCGCTATATATGAATATGTACATATATTCTAGTTGTATTAGTTCCAGGGTAAAAAATACCCGGGGGCGACGGGCGATTTCGCCTTCGGTGGAGCGCTAATCGCCCCATAAAATCCTTAAAACCCAGTTCTTTGGGGCGACCATTTTATTTAGAGTCGCCCCCTTGCCTCAGCTCCGAAATTGTGTGTAAATTTATGAATTGTGAAATTCGTGATCTAAGAGCAGGACTCCGAGCAGGACACTTACGGCAAGCTTTCCTTTTCAGAAGTCTAATTACGGAAATCATGAACGAGATCGAACCGAGTTAACAATAAATAAATGGGCAATGCATAGTGGGAAATAGAATAAAGGTAGCGACTTTCACTCGGATGTTACGTATCAGCGTTGTAGTAATCCAATAATGATAATCGCTTGCTTCAGTTTAAACTAGTCTTTACGCAATACGGTCCAGTTTTCCACGCTGTTATTTTCGTACATACGATCGACTACTAGATATGAGCTCGCAACGGGTACGCGATCGTAGAAACACGTGGCACACATGTGAATTCGAATTTTAGTGCTATGCCATTTACAGATTTGAAAATGTTCATCATTACTGCTAGACCAAAAACCTCAAAACTCTATCTACTAATCTATTCTCTCTATCCTTTCCAGGGGCGTATCCAGGATTTTCCCAGTAGGGGGCGGGGGCGCCAGGAATTATTGATAACCGTCATGGGGGAGGGGTCTTTGGAAAATTTTTTGCTTCTGAAGAAGGGCGGAGATGCAAAATAGTGATACATGTGACCAATTTTGAAGCCTATTTTAATGAACAATATTTTCAATTGGTATGAGGATTTTTTTGTTGTTGCTATTTTTTTTTTTTTTACGACGGCCAATAGGGGGGGGGGCGCCTTTTGCGCCCCCCTGGATACGCCACTGCTTTCTGTCTCATCCCTCTCACAAGTCTCAGTGATTCCTCTCTTTCTCTTTTCCACAACTTTTCCTAGTATCATTATATGATTATTGTTTGTTATTTGTGTAAAGATATATATTAGTAATTTTACTTTGTAAACTCCATGTAATTCAGGTCCTAGAGGTTGAAGACTTAGGCAGGTGTGCTACATGTTCCATATGGACTTTCAAATAGATAACATTTCAATTTAATTCAGTTTCAACTTATAAAAAAGTAAATCCTAATCCTGCAATCAAGATAGATGAATCTGAGACAGCAAACAAATCACAAAACAAATTGAATTTACCTAATCAAATGTTGTACATTGTATTTAATTCTTCAAGGAATCTGCAACTGTATTATGGCATGGTAGGAAATACATAAAAAGGATAAAATAATACATGTACAAAAGAAAAAAAAAATATGTGTGGTAAAATGGTGATTCATGCATTTTTCAGTATTTTGCATACCTCTGCCAGTCTAATTGTATAGTCTAAATATAACAGTCATACACTTTAGTAGACTGTCAAAACATAGTCTACAGGTCAAAACAGAGGAATGTATTAATCTGATTTGATTTATTGCATATTTCAACTTTCACTGTACATAAAAAAAACTATATTCACTGTAGTATTCAATTCATTTTGTAATATTTCACCCAGATCTTCTCATTACAGCTGATAGTGTGGTATTGTGAGTTTATCCTATGTCTATCCTACTCCAGTGTAATTGTAGTTAAATTATGTGCTGCAACCTCACAATCACAAAATCAGATGTATCTTATGATGAAAGGGGGGGGGGGGGTACTTGATAGTGGAAAAGGGATGATAATAAAACAACAACATTAGCGTATATGAAATTATGAATACTGATAGTATTACTCGCAGTACGCAGTACTCGCAGGGAGAAAAATTGTGATATCAGCAATTCAAGATAGCCCCCTTGGGCCTAGAAATAGCCTCTGTAAAGTTGTCTACAGGGGCTACTTTTTTAGAAAGAATAGCCCTCATGAAAAAGAGTATTTTTTACCCTGATTAGTTCTATCACATTATATGTTCCCTTTATATATTATACATTATTCTTTGTTGTATGTATATATATATATATATATGCGCTCAAATATCTCAGTTATCCTTATTGCTGTTTCTGTCCTACTCATGTAGATCCGAAGAAGGGCTCAGTGTCCGAAAGCTTATTAAAAGCGTGGTACCAACAGCTACGTCTGCATGTGTACTTATTTTGTCGCCTCTCTCGCTCTCTCTCTCTCTCTCTCTATATATATATTATATAATGTTTAACGGTGGCAAGATCTTGACAGAAATCTGACGGGAAAAAAAAATAAAAAAAATCTCTAACCTAACTGGAAAAATATACGTTTCCTACATTTATTTTTTAAAGGACTCTATGAGAACGTAAAATAAAATGTAAATGGGAGCGGTATTTGTGTTATTATTACATAATGACACTTATTGCTCATTATGCGCGGACTTGAGAGTAATAATCTTCACAAAATAACATCAAATGTTTGTGCACTTTATAGCATTTTGTAATTATTTATCCTTTCTTCAGTTTATCTAAATAAATCAATAATTAATAGCTCATTAAGTCGTATGAGCAGGTTTAACTATTCAGTTATTGCTCCAATCACAATGTTGACACTCTGCTCACGCAAACTTATTATTATTTTGTAGAAAATGTTTACCATTACCCAATGTTTACATCAGTATATATTCCTGTTTGTAGTTGATGATACTGTTTTTTTAAATCAGCTATCATGTAACTTATTCAGAGAGACATAGAGAGAGAGAGTGAGGGAAGGGGGGGGGGGGGGCAAGAGGCAATATCGATACTTTCCACTTATATATCGCTTTTGTTGTTGTTTTAATTATGTATAAACTAGCATTTTATCAACTGGTAATAGAAGAGGATAAACCCCATTTCCTTTCCATTCACTTGCAAAGTCTTCGAGCACTTTATAAGATACAATGTTATGTCAGTCAAACTCCTCACCTGGTTTGTGGCATCTGACACCATTTTATTTCACTGGTTCTGATTCAGAAGAGCAGCTTCCAGGGTACATTAATCTTAAGCGCAACTCTCCATTTGTGTCATACTGAGCGTGCTGCCCCATAATATAAACTAGTCCACTTTGTTTTGTTGTTTAACTCCTAGAACGGTTACCGTTGACAAAGCTTGATTGAAACAACCAGAACTATATATCGATCCACTGTACCAACTGTTCTTTGCCAATTTGACGTTTACCTAACCTTTTACTGATCAGGACCGTTGAACCGCAAATCTACTCATTTTGATCATAGAAAGTTAATGACCAAAGTGAAATGTGTATGTTTTAACCTTCTTGTATTTTTTTTTTTGGTGTGTATTTGTTGGTTTGTTTGTTGTTTTTTCCAAGCCCTGAAGGTTCAATTCTTGAAAAAGAAAAGGCCAGTTCAAGTTCTGAATTATTAGTTGTTAAAATTTGTATGCGATTTTGAAATTAATCAAGGGTTATGATGCAGTTTCATGATGATTTGTTCTCCTAAGCGGTTTCAAGATTAAAACAATGGTCATGGGCTTGTATCTCTTGAGAATCTATTTTGAATACAGTTGTCTCTTAAAATAGAGGTACACAGGATGTACTTGGAATGAAAAGTTGATGAATTATAACAGACATAATGTCAGGTTAATAGGCCACAGGCATCACTAACAGGTTTCGTTATTATTACAATCAGTCACCACTATTACTGTTCGAGTTTGTGCTTCTATGTTTCCATTATTGCTCCATAAATTTCATTTATCTGATAAATGATTTTCTGTAGGTCAATGCGTTTACATTCTTTCTTTTTTTTTATTTTTCAGACTCTGAGGCTGTGAGAAAAAGTTGTATGTTATTCCCATTTAAGAAGCTAATCATGAGTGCTCTTTTATATCACTTAGTAATTGTACTCGAAGTTGAGGCCAAAATGCGAAACCCTATTTGCTGCGGTACCTCGAATTTGACCTTCAATTTTCACTTAGTTATATAAATATATAAAGTTCAAAAAGTTCTGTGACGGAGATTAACAATTGAGAGAGACACAGAATAAATCACTCAATTAGGCACAAAACGTTAAATAGTTCTCCTATAGAAGCCTTATAGGCGAAATATTGAACGTTTTTTGTCTAATGGAGTGATTTATTCTGTGTGCGTGTGTGCGACGCGTGTGTGTGAGTCTTTCTCTCTCTCTCTCTCTCTCTCTCACTGTATATATATATAACTATATACTTATTATCCAACTTTGTCTTCGTATTCGTCCTTTTACTTATTTTCTGGGAACTGGGAACTCATCAAATTTGTTTAAATCGTCGAATTATTATAACCCCACCCCCCCCCCCCCCCCGAAGTTTTCAGATGAAAGTCCATAAGGCCGCATTGTGCATAAAGCCCTATTAACACTCCTTAGACCAGACTTTAAAAAAAAAATAGTCAAACGCCTCACCTGGTTTGTGGCATTCGACATTTGTAATCCGTTATATTGATGAGTAGATTTGGTGGTATGTAACTTCAAAGTGCAGCTCCACACTTTAGTCATAGTGGACGTGGTGCCATATACAAAATAATATTCCATCACTTTTGAAAGCTTAATTAGGGATGACAAATATCAGAGGTGATCAAGTAGTCGATATCTCCAAATTTGAACTGCCAATTTGACCTCAACCCAGCATATTTACTGGTTAGGACCGTCGATGAACTACATGGCTAGCTTCTTGTTTACTTTCATGGGACTGAGCCGGCTTTCCTAAATGACATTTACCATTTTGACCTCTACCTTGCCTGTGTACTGATCACGTCCGCTGACGAGACGAAATCAACATGTCACACGCCTCACGGTAGCTCACGTTTTAAGTTCCACGTGCCTACAAATAGATGAAATTTGGAAGCAGTAGATCTACAAGCGATCTAATAAGCGATTCAACTTATTTCAGTCAAACGTCTCACCAAATCTTAGTTGTGTCAGATTCCGAAGGACAACTCTGCATTGGAGTTATAGAATGAGTGACGCCGTTGTCAAACCCCCAATCATTACAACTCTTTAGAGTTGACGACATATTAACACTACCATGCCTAGTCTTTGATCCAATCAGGTTATTCCAACTGCCATCTGTAAGCTTGACCTGGACGTAGCCTGAATATTGATCAGGTCCGTAGACGAGTTTAATGCCCGCTTCACTTGGTCGTTAACTGAATCTATATATGAATATGTTTTAAACAATGCGATTTTTTTTCTAGGTAGATAAGGCTCTTTTAAATTTGTGAGCTTGACCTGGACCAAGCCTGAATATTGGTCAGGTCAGTCGTCGAGTCTAATACCCGCTTCATTTGGTAGTTTATATCATTTTTTTTCTTACATTGGTCGATAAAGTGGACAAAGATGTTGAATGAAAGGGTTTTGATCCAAATAAGTTAACAAAACTAAACTAGAAAAATATATTATCCCAAACTAAGAGACTTACCAGGATTCGATCAACTATCAGCGTAAGCGTCTGAAAAAGCTCTCCATCATTAGAGGGCAAGGTCCTTATTAAAAAAAATGAAGCACCAGAAGCTACATGAAAAAGGCCAAGTTGCAAACTAAAACTTGTTAACGTTTATGAATACCTACTAGTCCCTTGTTGATAACTTTAAAAAAAATGTTAAAGTTGTCAGGTGGGCCTAGAAAGGTTATATTATGTAGAGGTGTCGTAGTCGAGTGGTTTAAACACTTGAATGGAGATGCAAAGGTCGTGGTTCGAACCCCGGCACGGCACTAGTGTTCTTTTGCAAGACATTAATCTACATTTGCCACTCTCAACCCAAGTGTTAAATGGGTACCGGTAGGAAGGAATTCCTTCAATGCTGTGAGCACCGAATGCGGTAGCCTAGCTAGAGCCGGGGTAATATTGGAGCACCTTGAGCACCTTATACGTGGTGGATACGAGCGCTATAAATAATACCCAATAGTATTATTATTATTATTATTATTATTATTATTGTTGTATTAATAAGGGCCTAAAAATACTCGATTGTCCATTAAGATTTTAATATTTTGGTTCGTTTTTTTCCTTGAAGGTAATTTCATTGTTTTAATATCATAGTTAACAGTTTTTATATATATTTTTCCTTGAATTATAATAGATTTGTTTTCAACTAAATATCGGACAGTAACTTTTAATGATTTTATTGTAAATAAGTTAAAATATAGATCGGAAAGGTAAAACTATTCTGCAATATTCAAATATCCAAGTTTGGCTACACAATTTCAGAATAATCACTTAGAAAATAGACAAATTATTGTTAAAAAATACACATTATTTCACAGCACCGTTATTTCGTTAGCGAGCTAATCTCTATTTGTATCGTTTTAATAATTGATAACAAAATGATCATAATTTTACCAATAGAAGTCTTTTCTTTACTTTCTCAAGGCACATCATAAAAATCACACATCTATGCTTTTTTTTTGTATGAAATATTAGTAGTCCCTTATTAAATTCATTCTTAGAAAGATTTTAAATACAAAGCAAGAGAGTAATATTAAAGCAACTTGTTTCCATCTTTATATTTCTATTCTTTATCAGATTCCTCTCAAACCTTTACTTTTTTGTTGTTACCCCAGTTAACATGTTGTCTGACTAACTTTAGATTTATTTAACTTTATTTTAAAGTATGAATCCCAAGAAACATAACATTTTTCTACTATTGAATGCGAATTCCATTCCTCAAGGAAAAGGGGCCAACATGGCCACCCCTTAAACAAATACTCCGAAAATGAATAATATAAAATACACTAAAAAAAAAAAATCGGAAGTTTTCGAAATTAGTGTATAAATGGAATTTATTTCAAATAACTAGATGACAAATATATCAATATAACGTAATGTACGTGTATATTACCTTTCTTTTGCTATCGAATGATATCTGAGTATATTCATTTAATTCGAGTTGCAAATATACATGTTAATTAAGAACATATTCTTATAATAAACTCCTCAAAAAAAGTTTGGAATTTTGACTTTGATCGATCATTTCTCCCGAGTATTAGTGAATATTGATGTTTGATTGATACTGAAAAGATCATTCTCTTTAAAATGATACCCTACATGATATGATTATCGTTCACATGGAGGTGCAGTGCCTTGAAATGTGGGGCAAGGTCAAGATTCAAAAGTTGCAAAATAACACAATATTGAAAGTCACTGTTCTTTTTTATCGTGGTGATGGTGTGGGGAGGAATCTCGACTGCAGGAAAAACAGAACTTGTTGTCATTGACGGAAACCTCACTGCTCAGAGGTATAGAGACGAGATCCTCCAACCAACAACTGTCACGTATATTTTAAGGAATATGGGGAACGACCCAATCCTGCAAGACGACGACGCGAGACCCCACAGATCGAGCGAGACTGATCCGCAATTTTCTCGAGAGAGAGTATATCACGAGAATGGGGTGGCCTGCATGCAGCCCAGACCTAAACCCCATCGAGCATCTCCGGGATCAACTCTGCCAGTCTGTACGGAAGAGAGTCACCAATGAAACGACACTGGCAGGACTGCGTCAGATTCTGATTGAAGAATGGAATGCTGTTCCACAGCAACGAATTACGAAGCTCATCAGCAGCATGAGGAGGCGATGCCAGGCGGTGGTGCAAGCACTTGGGTCGTCCACCCGTTACTGAGCCTTGATCATGTTAATTAATGAAATCAAAGATCTCTGTATGTGACAATAAAGATGAAAATCCATTAAATCAAGCCCCTGTCTCTTCATTTGTGATGTTTTGCTGTGGTTTATGTAGTGATGGTTCTGTGTGATAACATGGTTTGAGTCGTATTTTGAGATACCAATGCATGCCTGTTTGTTTGTTTGTTATGTGTTTGCTTGTGCAGAGGTTTGTTTGATTCCATGTTAATGTTGATGTTAAGATGCATGAAAACAAAAGAAACAACTGGGAAACTCACTCATCACCACGGTAAAAAAGAACAGTGACTTTCAATATTGTGTCATTTTGCAACTTTTGAATTTTGACCTTGCCTCACATTTCAAAGCACTGCATCTCCATGTGAACGATAATCATAAAGTTCATTTTAAAACTAAAAAAAAAAAAGGAGAAGAATAGAAAAACCCAGAATTCAAAACACAAGCTTAATACTGCTATAATATAGAGGACATTATGTGATTTTGTTCGTTTAATACAAAACATTTACTCCATAACCGCCATCTAGTGTACTAAAGATATTATTCACATGGGTGGCAAACAAGTGGGTAAACCCTAGTTAATGTGTGCAGATTGTCTGTGGACACTGCAATGTGTCATCCTGAAGGGATTTTTTTTTTTTCAATTTGAGAGCTCGAAAAAAATATTTCCGAATGAAAGTTATATCTTAAATTGTTCTCCGGGAAAAATTCCTACAGAAGGTTTGAGTGTTTGAGTGACACAGCATGTGAAACATCCAAACCCACTGATGCTCTTATGGGGCATACTAAAACACACAAGGTGGAGGAACGAAAGATCTCCAACTTTTGACATCCTCTTAAAAAAGTCTTCGCTGAGGCGTGGAACAGAATGAAAAAAATGAAAAATGAATATTGGTCAAATCCAAAGAAATTACAATTGATGTAGAGCAAGGAGGTGGCCATACAAAAATTGACATTTATTTCAGTGCGTTGAAATACAACAGGGGTGTACTCACTGTTGTTGCCGCTCTCTTTTTACAAGTGTTATAAGTACGCTACACTGTTTTCATATTATAATATTATATTTTGTACTTAAAAATGTACCACAGAATTTCAATCTATCCATTGCTTTAAGGCCTGTTTTTTTTAAATACCACTTTGAAAAAAAAATCATTGGAATAATTAACTTTTGATTACGGGTGTACTCACTTTTGTAAAAAAAAAACCAAAAGAGTAAGGTCCTCCTGAAACTTGTTATTATAACTCATAAAAAAGGTGAAACTTGTTCATTCACAAAGTAAAATATGGTCGTCTTAATTACCCACAGTTTCATTGGTTATTTGCTTATGTTTTCAATAAAATAAATATGGTTAACAACATATGGGAAGAATTGAAACGAGTACATACAAAAACCCTGCAATGCATTTATCTTGTATCGACTGCAATTAATATATATATATATATATATATATATATAAACATGACTAATCGTGCGTAAATAACCAATCATATGGTGGGTAAGAAAATTCTGCATAATTTGCTTTTTAAATCATATATATATATATGTATTGTGCTTGCATATCTCATTTATTTAAATTAAATAAAGTGGATCTTTTTTCGCAGGGAGTATGCCTCTCATAGCTCTGAAGATTTGTGACTTGGAAAAAAAGAGGGGAGAAAAATGATTAGCCCCTCTTGTGCCCCCTAGATCTAGCAATGATGATGCCTCAATTTTTACTACAGTAGTTTACGTCAAATCATGTAACATCTAGGACAAAATGTAAATGTTCAAACTGGTTTTTCGTAAACGTCATAGCTCAGAGGTTGGTCTCCATTTTGTTTCAGATATGGTTCAACATAGAGCGACTGGTCACCCACAACGTAGTTTGCATATCCTTCAGGAACATCAGGTAGAGGCCCTCTGTCTCCTTTCTCATCTTGGAGTGTGTCTTTTGATGATGTTGAAAAGGTAAAGTCATTACTACGGCTGTGTGTTTTAAATGACATTAGACCATAAATTAGTTAATTAGAATGAAAAATTATATAGACTTAAATTATATTTAAATGTTAAGGTAGATTAAGCATATGTTACACAATTTAACAACATTTCACAATGTCCCCGTTGCATCAAATATATGTAATGTTCTTTTTCCAATGAAATGATTTCTACGATTTATTTATTTTTTATTTTTTGATAAACGATCCGGTAAGTCGCGTGATTGCCCTGTGATCGTAGTGAATAAGTTGTTGTTCCAAAGAAAAGAAAAGGACAAAAAAGAAAAGAAAAGGAGGAAAGAGGTATGGTGCCTTCAAACGGTTACCAAAAAAAAGAGAAGAAGAAAATCTTGGCCTAGACTTCTCCATAGGGTTTCCAAAATGAAGTACATGTAGATATAATTTTAACAGTTAGATCTATATCTAAATCTAACTAATCTAACTTGGATCTAAAGTTAAAGACCTAAAAATTGTCTGCCGTTGAAAAAAGTCGTTTGTAATCCACTCAATATACCGGTTTGGGCCGCAGTGGACAGACCAGTGTAGTAAAATCACGCGAAACCGTTATAACGGTATAGCGTTATTTTCGCTGCGAGTTACGTAACCCTCGCACAGCAAGCTCGAACTCCGGTTCTACGCTCCAGTGAATTTCACAGTCTCTTATTAGTCGTTCGCCCGAATTCATGCTACTCGCCACAAGCACACGCTCACACATACACACACACGGCCGGCCGAGCCGAGCAGCAGTATACACATACTACACAGTGTAGTACATGCAGCGCTCGAATACATACACCCTGTACACCCCATGCATATCACACAGACAAACTCGGTTTTGGTTTTGAAACGAATTAAGCGAAGACTGCTGTTAAACACATCTAATTTTGTTCTTGTCAGATTCTGGGAAAAGTTGTTTAATATTTGTGACTGATTTTTACAAAAACGCCACGGGGAAATCCAATTCGGCGCGGATAGCTCGATCAAGTATACATTACATGTTAAAAGTATCGTATTTTGCAATCGTCCCATCGCCTTCCAAGCCGTCCCTGGGAGGGTAAAGATGAAGAACGTGTCGCGTAATCGTTCCATTTCTTTCCATTCGCATACGGTTTGCGTGCATAGTTGGGGACTCAGTGGAGAGCGGACGGTGCTCTCACTGTGATCGATTTACTATTTTGACGTCAAATTATTACGCGTTTGCTTTATAACGGTTTCGCGTGATTTTACTACACTGCTGACGGCATTGCTTTATTTTATTCCTGCGAAGTGCATGATAAACTACATATATTTTGTAAAGAAAATAATTGGCAGTTTATTAACAAACTGGATATGACCTTCGAATGAACCCATTGTCCAGGAGAGCCGGGTGTTTCCTGCTTTAAGCCTATGAGAATGAGAAAAATCAGTAGTCAGCGGATAGAAACAGGTTTCTTAAATAACTCGGTATCTATTTACTAGTCTTCAGAGTACATTGTGCGCATATATGCATGCTTGTACTCGATGATCTTCTGAGCCCACGCAGAAGTTTGGGCCTAGATCGATGCTACTCGCGCCGATGAAGGCTTTGGAAAAACGTTTGAAGACACCGTACTTGTTTTCCTCTTCTTTTCTTTTCTTTTTTTTTTCTCAAATTTACAAGACGATCACATGACAATCACGCGACTTACCAGACTGTTTATCAAAATCCGAACTTTTTTTTTATAGGGCTAACATTCCTCACCTAGGCCTATATCATTGCACGGTCATATCTTGACAATTTTCAGTTCTTTTTGTTTGTTTTTAATTTTTTTGTGACACTACCAATTGATGTTGATATTTCTTTCAATATTAAGCTGCAATGTGAAACATTCATCCCAAACTGTTTTGCCACCAAGGGAGGAAATTATCAGTATTTTTTTGACGTATTGGAATTAATATGGTTATAATCTAACTTGAAATATAAAGTTCTTCATAGAGACTGAAACGTCGGTTAATTTTTAGGTTTACATAGTTGAAAATTATTCAAGGGGAGCAAGTTGCTCCCTTCGCCCATGTGCAATGAGCATGTGTCTACACCCCTCCCCCGCACACAATCACACACACGCAAAAGTAACTGATATCAAACCAATGACTTGCTTTCTAATGAAGATAAAGAAGACCGCCATACACATCAAAACGAGGATGAACAAAATCACAGCCGTTACAAGAAGACCAGTGATGAAGTAATCCCGTCCATCCTTTCCATCAGTAGATTGTGCAAGGCGCCCCGTGGATAAACGTTTTTGCACTGTCAATCAAAATTGATTTAGTTATAAGCATGGGTTGATAAATGCTTGATTTGAATACCTAACTAATTACACTCAATCGCAATAAATAATTCACTTTTCAACTGTTAAAGACACGACCACCCTTTTCCACACATTGTTGTAAAGAATCATTTAAAATATCTACTAACCTGCAGCAGGCAGATAATTTGTTGAACAATGAACGGCCAGTCCACGCCAAAGACCATCTTTGTGACATTCCCAAACAAACCAATCAGATGCATCGTTACATGTGATGTTTACCTCGTCACCAATCTTATAGCGAGGCTTGATATTTTCAACAGATGAGACAACGGGTATGATTGGTGGATTACATTCTGAATTAAAAATAGGTTAAAAGTAAGAATACTGAGTTATGATATTGTGATTGTGATTATGGTATGCATGTACGAGGAGACAATTAGTAATACGAGTATTATCCTATTACTAAGCAAGTTATAGACCTTTAATACAAAACATTCATTACTGAAAGGTTTTTCAAGACCGATTGCTGAAAACGTTTAAAACCTTCAGTTATTAATAAATTCTAAGAAATTTTCGTTTCCATCCAATAAAATTACTACTTTCGTAAAGGTTAACTTCGTAAAAGTTAACATGACTAATTATACAATGTGTACATTTGCAAGACCAGCATCGATAAACATTTGTATTAATTTTGTCGTATTTTGATTGAAATAAGCGCCGTAGAACCTCGCATTATTTTGTCAAAATGCATATAATATTTGCATAGTGAGAAAGAGAGAGAGAGAGAAAAAATAGATTACATGGTAATATGGGGAGTATCCATTGCTTTAAAATTATTAACACGCTAACAATACCTATAACTGGATCCGGGCAGACTATGTTTTGTCCAGTCCATATTCCATCGTTGCAATTCAAATCAAACCAATCAGGACCGTTGTTACATGTTACATTTAAGGTATCACCGTCCTTGTATGAAAGACGAAGATTCTGAATGGTTGAATCAGGAGGTACGGCAGGGGCACCGCAGTAGGCATGGGAAGGAGGAAGAACTGCGGAGGGAAAATGCTATCCATACTAAATGTTATTGTGCTTACATCTTGCTTTACAAATAACTTGGCAAACAACACTAATACATATAGATTTTGACATTTCTTTATAAGTTCCACTTTTACCTCCTTCTGTAAAAAAAAATTAGAAAATACAAACGTGGTTTGAAAATTATCACATGAATCATCTTACGAGTATTTAAGAACGTTATTGAATGACCCTTTATAGAACAACCCCCCCCCCCAAAAAAAAAAAAAAAAAAAAAAAAACATTTATAAGAGTTCCAATCCGACTTAGAAAGAAGTTTGTATAGCTCCAAAAATAAGTTCACTAGTGAAAGGCGCTGATGACACAGAAAAAAAAAACATGTTTCGGGGTTATTACGCGATTCAAAGCAAGTTTTAAGCAAATAAAATAATAAAGTAACACTATTAAATATTTTCTCCTCTTTAACAAACAAACAATTACTTTCTGTTGGTTCAGGACAAGATACGACTGGTCCACTCCAGAGCCCTTTGTTATGACACTGAAGGGCGAAGATATCATTGTTGGTATCACACGTCACATTCACTCTGTCACCGACGTTATAATTTAGACGAAGATCTTGAACAGTAGCATGGTGGGGAACATATGGAGCACTGCAAGGTATTGAACCTAGAAAATAACAATACCGACATGATACTGTAATGACAAAATATGTGTTTTAAGATTTACAATTTTATCATAGCAATATGAGATATATATATATATATTTATATACATGTATATATAATATGACAGGAGTGCAGCTGCAACTGCTTCGCTGCAGACGTTTTGAAGTATCTGGGTCTTATATATAAAGAGGTTGTAAAGCAAAAAGAAGAAGGCTAAAATTGGGATATGCAAATATGGGGGAATACAAATGTACTCGACACACTAATAAAGAACATTTGAAAACAAAGAAAATTATATCTATTTGTTTATATAATGTTCATCAAAAATAATTATATATTTGTAACAACTGTTGCAACTTTGCGAAATATAGATAATGCATGAAAAAGGTTTTCAAACAAACAAACAAATGAAATTACTTTCTGTTGGTTCAGGACAAGATACGACTGGTCCACTCCAGAGCCCTTTGTTATGACACTGAAGGGCGAAGATATCATTGTTGGTATCACACGTCACATTCACTCTGTCACCGAAGTTATAATTTAGACGAAGATCTTGAACAGTAGCATGGTGGGGAACATATGGAGCACTGCAAGGTATGGAACCTAGAAAATAACAATACCGACATGGTATTGTAATGACAAAATATGTGTTTTAAGATTTACAATTTTATCATAGCAATATGAGATATATACAGTTAACAACAAAATTATTCATACCCCTTGGAAAATTCTAGTTTTTTGCATTTTTTCCTAAAAATGAATGGTTAACTGAATTTAATTGCACATCACTTGAATACATTTAGTTATCATCTGCAAATGAATGCTGCTTCTGGTTTCACCTCATTTGCATAACAATAGAAAAGGTGAATTATCCAAACTGGGCGCTGTTCAAAATTATTCATACCCTTGGTGATCTATTGACTTTGTCAATCAGTATGAATCCAGTCCTTGTGATTAATGCTCGTAACACTTTCTTCACACTGTCACAATGCTTCTGGAGGCCTCTACTGAGATATCAGGCCAATACCTGGTCTCCAATGGCCCAATCTCCTTGAGGATGTTGTCCACACATGCCATCACCTGGTCTTCAGGGGATTCGATGGATTTAAAGCAGATTTTGTGTTTGCAGGTCGTGTAGTTTTAGACGTCATGAGGAAAGGACTATGATATTGATATTTTCTTTAATATTTCTTACATTTTAATGACAATTCTGTATCTAAGTTGAAACAAAGCACTCTTCCTGGAGAGACTTCCCTAGAGGCATTCACTGTTGCACTGTCAAGGGAAGGTATTTCCTGATACTTTTGTTCCATTATTATTAAGAATGTTTAGGGAGGCCATGCTAGTTGTCTAAAGGTTGGATGGTGCCAATTTTATCAGTTTATTCAGTTACACTGATTGACACATTTTTGATATGGACACCTGCAAGTGGGTACTCTAGTGAAGCTTAAAATACTGATCTTTATGTTCCAGTGCACTGTCAAAGTGGTAGCATTTTGTGCACTGCAGCTGGTAACATGGAGGGCATATGGTATAAATTTGGTTTACATTCATTTTGATATCAAGGATTGTAGCTTTCATACCAAAGATACAAAGAATATACCATATGAAGATTGATATACAGTAACAGTCAATGTGGGATGTGTATGGTACTCAAAGGTTTCATACTGTTATTCATGGTGACCTGACGTTAGAGTCATGCAATGACTTTAATATCACCAACATGGCCTTCCTGAGCACTCTGATTAAGAATAGGGCCAATGAATAAAGGTGGACCCTCCCACAGGCAGTGCAAAAGGGAAGGCTCTTCAGGAATGGTGCTTTGCTTCATAAGTAGATACATAATTTTCATTAAAATGCATGGAATAAATGACCGAAAATTTCAGTATCATAGTCCTGTCATCATGAAGTCGATAACTGCATCACCTGTATAGGACACGAAATCTAATGAACTCCCTGAAGGTCAGGTGAAGGCATGTGTGGACACATCCTCAAGAAGATTGAGCCATTGGAGAACAGGTACTGGCCTGATATCCCAGCAGAGACCCCTCCGGAAGCCTTGTGACGGTGTATTAAAATAAAGTGAATTACAAGCATTAATCACAAGGATCGGATTCATACTGACTGACAAAGTCAATAAATCACCAAGGGTATGAATAATTTTGAAAATCGCCCAGTTTGGATAACTCACCTTTTCTATTGTTATGCAAATGAGGTGAAACCGGAATCGGTATTTATTTGCAGATGATAACTAAATGTATTCAAGTGATGTGCAAGTAACTTCATTTAACCATTCATTTTTAGGAAAAATGCAAAAAACTAGAATTTTCCAAGGGGTATGAATAATTTTGTTGTTAACTGTATATATATATGTGTGAAAGAAATTGCGAGAATAACGTTGCGTAGCTCAATCAAAGTTCCCCAGAGCTGTCCTCCCTTTGTGAAATTTTTGCAAAGGCTGAAAAAATGTCTCCGTCGGGAATCGAACCCGGGTCGTTGGCTTAGAACGCCAATGCCTTAACCACTAGACCACGGAAACGGGTTAGTGGTTTCGGCGACACCAGATTCAATTGACGGACAGGTTGACAAATCCTCAGCCTTATTAATTAATTCCCCTTGTCGGGGGCAGATTGTATATGTTATTTCCTTACAATAATATATATATATATATATATATACATAGTTGTAAAGAAATGTAGATGGGAGAACGTATAGAAAAAAATAATTTAAAGTAAGATAAAGTTCACTCCGAGAATAAAGACATAGTAGATATCCGTAGGTTTGCTTCCACAAGCGCTTTCGTTTAATTCTTCAGGTGGAATGATTAACCTGTTAGTTACATGCGTTTATATATCGTACAAGTAGAAGTTACAAACATTTTACAAGTCTTTCAAATCTCCGTTGTTAAAGTTAGGAGATCTATTCAATGGACGGATAGTTTGCTGGTAGATGAAAGATAGAAGAATGAGTTGTGATAGCATGGAGGATATGGGATAATTTTCCTGGTGAGCTGGGGAAGAAGGATTATGGCATTGTTTGGCACAGTACACAATACAAATTAAATTAATTAGTCTGACGCATTTCTTAAGTTAATATCAATACAAAAAGATCCTTGGTGTAAAATGCAGTCAATGAACACCATGGTAAGGATTCTACGATTGACTGTCGAATATATATACACATAATAGTACATGCAAAATTATATAATATAATATACACTGTATACTCCGTGGTAGTTAGAATAAGGAACAGTAATTCATATAGCGTTCAGTGAAGGTTTAAATTTATCAATGAAATGTTCTTCTTTTAGGCAACGTTTAGTTTTGTCATCATCATTCATTTTATAAAAAGGTGTAATTAAGAAACTGGGTTCTATGGAACGAGCACACCTTTCTATATGTTCACTCAATTTTAGTTGCCTATATTCTTTCTGCCTTATTTTCAGGCGATGAACCCTTACTCTGTTACGAAGAAAATCTCCTGTTTCACCAATATATTGTTCTTTACAACCTTGGCACGTTATACAATAAATCAAGTTTTTCGTTTGACATGTAAATGGAAATTTAATTAAAAACTCTGTGTTGTTTATTCCAATGTTGATTCTATTCGTTACATCCAAATGGGGGCAGGTTTTGCATCTTTTGTCGCCGCATCTTTTTACCCCACCTTTTGTATTGTTGTTTCGGGAAAATCTGGCTCTGGTTAGTATTTGTTTCAGATTAGGGCTTTGTCGTTTGCTTGATATAACTTTTACATTTTCAAATACTGCTTTCAGAGTTTCATCGGTCTTGATGAGAGGCAACGTATCATGAATGATGATGCATTTTGACATAAAATGCATTTTTTCACACCAATAATGATATCTGATGGCAATGGGGTGCCATTCATGTTATGAGTAATAAAATTCCTATCCATTCCCGTTTGAATTATGAAAATCGGTCAAGTACTTTTTGAGATATATCCAAAAATGCTAGGGGGAACTTACTTTTTTGGTTGAGTGTATATATATATATATATGGCAGGAGTGCAGCCGCAACTGCCTTCGCTGCAGACGTTTTGAAGTATCTGGGTATTATGGTAATTGCCGGGAGGGCGCGCATTGTTATACATAATTTGTATTAACGCTCACTGCACATGCAGTTTGAGCACTGTCTTAGATTGCGTGGAGAGTCTCTATGTGAGACGTTCACTATTTGCGTTATATGCAATGCTCACTGCTCGCAGTTTGAGCACTCTGGTGACTCCACTATGCAATTCTTCCCCACAATGTGTAACCGCACAACAAGGGTCCCAAGTCCTTGTGTTGCCATAAAGCCATTATGGTAATAGCCGGGAGGGCGCATTGTTATACATAATTTGTATATATATATATATATATATATATGGTGTGTGTGTGAGAGGCTAGACAATCTTCGTACTCATTGACTGTGTCATCGTAGAAATATTATATCTTGTAAGACGTGCAAAAGCGAATGATGACACTATCTCAAGCAACAACACATCATCAACACAGCCGTGATAAAGGCGCCTTCGCCGAAAGCTTGGCACTAGCAACGGATATAGAGCTACGTCTCGTGTCATCATTCGCTTTTGCACGTCTTACAAGAGATATATATATATATATAGTTATATATATATATATATATATATATATATAAAAAGAGGTTGTAAAGAAAAAAGAAGAAGGCCAAAATTGGGATATGCAAATATGGGGGAATACAAAAATGGGGAATACAAATGTACTCGACACACTAATAAAGAACATTGGAAAACAAACAAAATTATATCTTTTTGTTTATATAATGTTCATCAAAAATAATTATATATTTGTAACAACTGTTGCAACTTTGCGAAATATAGATAATGCATGAAAAAGGTTTTCAAACAAACAAACAAATGAATCCCCAAAGCACATACGAAAATCATTCATTAAAAACTTCAAATTCATCCTCTGGATGATAAAAACCACTATTTAACACATAAACAGATTCGTTAGTAAGGGGGGAGGGCATGGAGGGGCGGGTATGAGATGCGCAACAACTGAACCTAATAATAGATTACTTAAGATGCCATTAGACGTCAAACGATCAGGCAAAATACAGAAATGAGGGATACAGTTTAACTAACACGTGCAAAAGGAAACATCTTAAAACTGGAAAAAAAAGATAAGAAAACAAAACAAAAAATAAATCCATACTCCAAGGCTGAATGTAAGTAAATTTACCTCCAGAAACCTCCATTACTTATCTTTGGAGAAAAAAGAAATATCTCTAAATAATGTGTTTTAACCTTCTAAATAGCCTATACAAGAAGTCCACAAACCTATGAGTATCAGCAACCCATTTAGAACACAATTTTAGAGTACCTCCTACAACCAAGATTCATGAATTCTTGGCAGCAAAAGTATATTGCAAATGATATGTGTAAGGCACAGTGGCAATACTTTGTCAAAAAATTGATCATGGATACACACAGACTTCACGGCCTAGTCCAGAAGCAGTTGAATCCGAAACGAGTGCAACCTTCGAGTCGCTAAGGATAAAATTAAATACTAACAAAAGGGTTAAAAATGAAGAATAAAATAATTAAAAGTAGAGGCGATAAAGCAAAAGTGCGAAGATGGAAGCAATTACCCTCTCTGAAGAACACTTTTATTCTCTCTTTTGCATGCCCTTTTCCTTGGCTGTTTAAACTCCTTGAGATACAAAACTCTGAGATGTTTAGGAACTTAAAGCAATGAAATATGTGCTTTTTCCTTCCATCCTAATAAGCAATGACGCCTTATTACCATAAAATACGTACTTTTTCCTCCCATCCTAATAAGCAATGATGCCTCATTACCATAAAATACGTACTTTTCCCTCTCATCTTAATAAGCAATGATGCCTTATTACCATAAAATATGTACTTTTTCCTCTCATCCTAATAAGCAATGATGCCTTATTACCATAAAATACGTCTAGTTTTCCCTCTTATCCTAATAAGCAATGATGCCTTATTACTATAAAATAATGTACTTTTTCCTCTCATCCTAATAAGCAATAATGCCTTATTACCATAAAATACGTAGTTTTTCCTCTCATCCTAATAAGCATTGGTGCCTTATTATTATAAAATATGTACCTTTTCCTCTCATCCTAATAAGCAATGATGCCTTATCACCATAAAATACGTACTTTTTCCTCTCATCCTAATAAGCAATGATGCCTTATTACCATAAAATACGTACTTTTTCCTCTCATCCTAATTTTCCAGTCAAACACTTCACCTTTATTTTCATTTTATTTGTTTTTATTTTTTGAATTGTGCAGCTTTGGTGGTGCCAACATAATATTATATAACCTAACGCTTCCCTATTTTCTATAGGGCAGGTGCTTTATAATTATGCAAATAAATTATGTTAACTTTAATATTTATATCTTTCTCTTGTGTCTCTCCCTCTTCATATATTGTTGCTTTATTATTATTTTTTTGTTCATCATTGCTTCTAAGTGTAAATAGACAAAAAAACAATTGAAAATGTTGACATACAACTCCTTTTTTTTAATCCGACCAAAAAATCTGTATCACAGCCATAAATGGATTTCCTGTGGGCATTTGAAATGATCGTGTGTATTCAATCACTTGAAAAACACAATGCCCATTTTGTTGTGCTACTTGTTAAAAATCACAGAAATCAAATATCTGTAAGACAAGCTGACCATTCAGATTCCTCCTGAATAATAAGGGGTCTGTAAAAATACAAATGTAAAAAAGGTATTAAAAAAGAATATTTTTTGAGGAATCTTAACAATAATTCATAAAGGCCAAATCAGAAATCATATTTGCCCTCATTCCTTCTTCTTCTTTTGCTTCTTTTGCTTCTTCTTCTTTCTTCTTCTGTATATTTTCTTATTTCCCCTTTAACATTTAATTATATATATATATATATATATATATATATATATATATATATATATATATATATAGTTGTAAAGAAATGTAGATGGGAGAACGTATAGAAAAAATAATTTAAAGTAAGATAAAGTTTACTCCGAGAATAAAGACATAGTAGATATCCGTAGGTTTGCTTCCACAAGCGCTTTCGTTTAATTCTTCAGGTGGAATGAATTATTCCACCTGAAAAAATAATTTTAAAATATTCAAACGCCTCACCTGGTTTGAGGCATCCGATGAATATTTGGTATTTGTTTGACAGTGAAATGAACGTGCAAGTTTGGTGATTGCATAAGCGCAACCGTACACCTTGGTCATACTTTCCGCGCTGCGATATTTAACATTTTATATTTCTATTCACGATGTATGATTTTGTAGTTCTTGTTGCAGGTTATATATTCCTAAAAGGCGAGACATAATATGCAACTTTGTCAGGAGATTCCATTGGTGTATACAAGTATGTTGCATATAAACTTCCATCTTCGAAGTTACAGTACAAATTTCCCAGGATTTCGTTTTAAAATGGTAAAATGTTATTACATTTTTTTGGATGATAAAAAAACTGTAACGGTTTTCAGTGTTGAAATATAATTTCTTTGATTCCGTTTGCACTACATCCATAATGGTGTCCAGGTTAATGTTTCTTGTTTTATCGTCAGCTTCGTAAATTACATCAGCTTACTCAATAGTTGTAAGGAGGGGGGGGGGGGGGGGGGGGTCATGTTTATTACGAAACAACTATGAAACAACGATGCCCTACCAAGACACTATTTAATATTAGATCAAACACCTCACCTCGTTTGTGGCATCCGATTATTACTTGGTTTTTGTTTGACAGTGAACGAAACGTGCAAGTTTGGTGATAATCCGTAAGCACAATCGTACACCTCGGTCAAATTAACCGCTCTGTTGTATTTCGTCGTTGAATTAACGAAGTGGCACAACGTCCAAAATAGCGTAAAATATCATATTTAATTAAGTATCAGTTTTGATTTATTCTGCAAAAAACGGTATGATCAAAACAACACGAGCCTCAAAAAGGCCAACCATTTCATTCACGAAGTGACACAATGTTTTTTATGTTATGGTGAATGGAGCGCACGTATGAATAAAGAGCGCGCACGGTACACGTGCGCATCCAATGTGTCACTTCGTGAAAAAAAAGTAAAATGCGAATTAATGTTTAGTTCGCGGCACAGACCGTTGTGTCGCTTTGCGCATACAAAAACACATACGGTGCTTACCCGTAGCTTACACGAAGTGGTACCCAGTGACACGAATGTTTGCAGCCTTGCACTGCTAATATTTCACATGAACAACTCTATTATTCTACATGGATGGGTAGACAAGATTCTTCTCGTTCTTAACATACATGATTTATCAAATTTAACTCATATCAACAAGTCAAATTTGCTCTTTTCAATATGCAAAAATTTGAATCGCGTTTTATTCGAAAAGTGATTTCGCGCATCAGCGGTCGCGTGTGCCACTTTGTGAATTCAGCGACGATTTAACGATATGTTTAGAAATATATTACCTAGACGTTTAATTTCAGTATATTCCCAATTTTGTTGTGCCATACACAAAGAGATACCACCAGGGTCGCTTGCACACGTTCCATCACATATCCTGCATACTGATAAAATGCGATATCACTTTACTTTAGAACTGTAAGCTAACGTTTATGAAAAAAAATATGAAGCTCCAGAGACAAAAATATAAGTGTACTTATATAACATAATTTATACATTATATACATAACATAATTCCTATTATCAAGAGGCAGATCACGGACGGGTTTAGCAAACGTAAACGAATCTCTAACATTATGAACAGACAAACAATCTACGACTGGCTGAAGTTGCTCGCTTACCCATTTTGTCAGTTCATGCTGCGCTGACCCAACCATCGATAGAATATGACGAGCGGAACGTTGGTTTTGTGGGTTTTGGGGAGGCCGTACATGCGGGGTCTTAGCAAGCCATGTGGTCGAATTCTAACTGGCTTAGACAAATCGCCGCGTTTACATAAATCCAATAAATTTCGTTGGAGCTTGGTTTCCAAAGTAGCTGTGCGATCATGTTCTGGGACAGCACATATGCGACAAGACTTTGATTCATCATGAAGAATGTCAGACATTTTGTCTGCATAGTCGCTTTGCTTCAGAATGACAACACCGGTGCCCTTATCGGTTTACATATATGAATATCAGGATTGGCTTTAAGTCCGCGTAGTGCTACCAAGCATTCACGCGTGATATGAAAATCAGACATAGCATTGGAAATGCCACAATACGCATGCGCAAGATCTGATAAGCGCGCTTTGAGTGACTCTCCGTCTTCCTTTGAAGAAGGAGTGTTTTCAATACTTAGAACAAGCCTTATTTTATGTACTTTGAATTCAGAATGTGACATGTTGTTCTTGTTTGAAATGCATTGTGGGGGAATTTGCGTTAATCAGTGAATGAAATCAGTATAAAGTACAGCATCCGCGAGAGAACTCTAGCAAAATATATATATATTTTTTTTAATCAAACGTCTCACCTGCTTTGTGGCATTCGATGTATCCTTGATATTTTTCTGACACTGTACGAAACGTGCAGCTTTTTGGACGTCAAAACTTCGTTAAGTGCAGTTGAGCAATTCTGTCATAATGATCGCAGTAGAATTGCCTTATAAATATGTTAGGCAGAGGTACTTTATGATTTTTTGTCAGGGGCCAGAAATATTTTCAAAATTATGCTACGGGCCAATTCCGACATATATGTGTACGACGTTGAAGATTCTTGTTCGAACTTTCCATTCTCATTATCAACTTTCAATTTTCTCTGTTTTAGGAGCGAGCAAAAAATGGCACCTGAATACTGTGAAAAAAAAATCGTCATCAAATAATTATAATGGTAAGATGTAAAAATTAGAAAGAGACCGCCTGAATGCCAGGCATAAGGCAGGCAATCGGGTGGCGGGTCCGATATTTTGGTAACAATGATGTTCCCGGAAGGAGGTGACCGCAGCCTCAGCCCACCGCCCCCCCCCCCCCTCCCCAGCCCACACACACCACCTAATATGCCAATTCATATATATTCGAATGGACCACCTACACTCTAGATTTGATTTGGGGTAATCCCTTTGGCAGCTCACACAGGAAGCTATACTGGGATGGTAGGTGAAGCGATCAGTCGCAGGGAGTGTCGTGAAGTACAGAAGTGGTGGTGGGTCTATAGACATAACACTTCTTAATATATAGTAAACTAGAAAGGCCGTCAAAGGCGGCAGACCCACGCCTTAACCCAATAGGTTTTGTTTTGTTGCGATTATTTTTGTAAGCAGTAGCCATTCAAAGGGGATAACAGGAGGCACATCTCCCCCCCCCCCCCATAAATTTTGCCATATCCAGGTCATAGCTTTGTGTGTCCCCACCCTTGAAAAAATTCTTCTGAAAAAGGTATTTTATTATTGAAACATCCCTCCCCTAAAAGTAATTGATTAGACATGTCAGAGAGCGTGGCGTGGTGAAAAAAAAATGTTAGCAATTTGTATTCAGTGTTCATTCCAAGGCCGTACGCAGAAATTTTTTTCCTGGGGGGGCAAGATGATCGCTTTCAAAGGAACCCATAACTTGAAGTCTAAAACCCGATTAAAAAAAGTATGATTTTGAAATTTCGGGGGGGGGGGGGGGGCAACTGCCCCCCCCCCCCCCCCCCCCCCCCCCCCCCCTCCGCTGCGTACGGCCTTGGTTCAGTCATGTCAGTGTTAGTAAATGTATTCATGTTCTATCTTTACATTGCAATTCGGGTTGTTTTTTTCATCGGGCTTGGATAAAATAAATATGACGACAAAAGAAGTTGGATCTCGACTTGAAAATGACGTGCATGCGAGGCACAGAGCTTACTCACTCAGTACTACAGTAACAGTCAGCCGGCCCCAGGCAATTCGCGACAGTGCTGTGTATAGTTATGTACGTACACTACAGCTACTCAGCCACTCACTCAGATCAACACACGCGAACACTCGCGAGTGCGATAGACTCACTCACGTCGAACAAACGCACCAGATTTTCACCGAAAACAATTAAAATCACGTACTACACGTCCACCATGATACAATAAATCACAAAAACTTCCACAACAAAGTGGAAAGAACCGGGAAAATAAACAGAAATGCACAGAAGATAAGAAATAGGAGAAATTAGACGTGCTAGGCTATACGTATACCGTATACCTAGCCGCTTTCTATTTCGCAACGAGAGTACAGTTCAAGCGCGAAAAATCCCTTGTTGCTGGGATACGTTGGCTTTGAATATTCATTGCAGGCTCGTGCGGATTTGAAGTGAAATAGCAAATAATGGGTCTAAAAGTCTTCTAAAATTCATAAACCTGAAATAGATTTTTGATGAGACGAAGTAATGAGTGTTTTGATTGACCAAAATATTTCTGCATCGGCAGGCGAAGTTTGGGGTCATCAAACTTTCTAGTTTCTATCCTGTCACTCTCTGAACTGAAGTTCCTATACTTTACTACAGGGTCAAAAGTTCAAGGTCACACAGAATTTGCAGGGGTCAACCAATCATCACCAAAATCTAATCGATTCTTTCCTGTCACTTTCTGAACATTCCCTGAAAATTTGGTGCAAATCCGTTCACCCGTTCTCTTGTTATCTTGTACACAAACAAACAAACAAACAAACAAACAAACAAAAAAAAAAAAAACAAACATACGGAGCCCTTTACATAACCCTGCCGATTTCATCGGCGTGGGTAAAAACATACGGAGCCCTTTACATAACCCTGCCGATTTCATCGGCGTGGGTAAATATGCTATGTCAAGTGCAAGTAAAAACCATTCCAGTGTACTTAAACCATGTGAGAGCCTACATGCGGCTACATCACTCTAACGGAAGGGAGGGCAGCCTTCTTGAAACTGGACATTCCTTTAGCGTTAACTGCTGAGCTAGGTAGATTGTTCGTTCTCGGGTAGAAGGAAAACTTGTAGGAGTCGATGGTTGCTTCAGGAATAACATACTTCAAGTTGTGACCATGTCTTGTGAAGTATGTTGCTGGGGTGACAATAGGTGGATATGGTATGAAGACAAGCTGGTGATAAATTTTGTAGAAGAGGGAACATTGGGCAAGAATTCGGGGTGTGTAAAGTGAGTCCCATCCAGGTGATGATATAAGAACAGAGGGCGATGTGGAGTTCCTGCAGTCACAGTATGCACAGCGAGCCGGTGATCTTTGTACTTGCTCAAGAATATTTGTGACTGTGATGGTGTGAGGGTTCCATGCCTCGGAGCCATACTCCAGTATGGTTGTGTAAGCCCCTAACTTCACATCTCTTGTGCAAGAGGAAAGAGTCCTGCGAAGGAGACCAAGAGTACGGCTCGCTTTCTGCCGGATGGATTGGCAGTGCTTATTCCAACGAAGATCGGCAGAAACTGTAATCCCTAGATACTTGTAGTGTTCGACTCTGGGGATAAGTCCATTTGACAGGCGATATTGTTGGATGCTGGGAGTACGCTTGCGTGTGATTGTTAGTGCTGCACACTAACAACAACCTACTCAAATCTAGGCTGTGTGTGGATAGCAGAGAAATCTATCTATTACAGATAGATGGAAAGAAAAAAAAACACTAGCAATGCAATCTTTCATTGTTAAATCTTGCATTGCTAAATCTTGAATTGCTAGTGTTTTTTTTTTTTTTCATCTATCTTTAAAGGGAGTGAGTGGCAAGTCGTAATCCAAGGGCCAAACCAGTTGGCCTGACTCGGGGAAATTCGGATACAATCAGGTCCAATCTTGCGCTACCGAAGGAATGTTATTGCCGGATTCCTCGCGCGATCGTTAACTTGAATCCCTCCATACGCAACCGACCAATGAGATTCAAATACTGGAATAAAGAACCCAGAACGCACGATCTTGTTTGCTCAAATTTGGGTCCTTTATTAGCTGAGCACGATAGATTGAAGTCGCTTTGAACTTTGATCCAGAGAAAAGAGTATCCAACTGTAAAAGCGCCCATAGGTTGCGACTTGTCGCTCCCTTTAATAGATGTCAAAATGACAAGTGCAAGCTTGTCAAATAAATGATTCGGATTCCATGTCAAATTTGACAAGGTTACCTTGTCTGAGGGACACTTAATAGATTCTTTGCAAAATGACAAGTTCACTTTGTCTGTGGGTGGGGGCCACTTAATAGATTCTTGTGAAAATATTGTGAAAATTCTTGTCAAATAAATGAATCGGATTCCTTGTCAAATTTTGAGCAGGTATCTTGTCACTTTCTGATAAAAATACCTTTTCAGAATTACTAGAAATTTGTCAAATTGACCTTTTTCAGAATTACTAGAAATTTGTCAAATTGACAAGTCCTATTATTTTCAAATCTAATAGAAACTTTCAAAATTAAGTGGCATTGCTGAATTTAGATTATAATTTGAATATTATTTGCATTTTATTTTGAATTTTGACTTGGCATTGCAGAAAACTGTGTGCAGGTACATTGTAAGCTTTTACAAACTAGAATGGGGCACGATGGGAAAATGGGAGACACAAACACTTATCAAATCATGTTCAAAGATGGCGCTATTTAGGAGCTCCAGTTTACTGTCACTTTAAAACGTTTCCGATTAATGACTTTGCTTTGATAGGGCACTCTATTCAAAATTTAATAGCAAGCACCGCGCAGAGTTGTGAAAATAAGTAGATTTCTTATTCAAAATGAGTAGTTACAATTAAAATTAATTAAGCAGAATTCTTTTTTTTTAGTGAGTAGTTACAATAAAAACAAAATGAATAGGTATTCTACTAAAAAATGACAAGTTTGTGTTTAGAGTGTAGGGGCCATGGATAATTTATTAACTATCCATTTTTGTTTTAGTTTATTCTGTTTTGCTGTTGGTTTTTTTTCAATATATTAACGGGTCGCATGACATCGTCACGCAAGCCGCAAAAGGCCCCGTGAGACGCTATTTACAAGAACCACCGTTGTACGGTTTATTATTTCAAAATAAGTAAATAAAAATAGTCTCGGTAAAAAAATAAATAAAAAAAAAACGGGACGCATTTTGAACCACCCTATTTCATGCTACGCCACTTTTGACTTGTTTTAATTCAAGTTTTGCTCATCTGCTGTCAACACGTTTACAAAAATCGGTTCCGGAGTCAAACGACATTTTATGACCTCATGTCAGCCCCAAAACACAGAATGTAAAATTTTGTGTACAAAATAAATGTGAAACTGCTTTTCTTCTAGTACCTTCTTATCATCTATAATTTCTTATATAAGCTGAAATTACCATCAACTTCAACTGAATATTGGTTTAGATGTTCTACATCACTTACACGTATAAGACCTTTGTAAAAACACCTCACCTGGTTTGTGGCATGATGTGATTGGTATTTGACTGACACTGTACGAAACGTGCAAATTACGGTAGCAAAATTCTTGCGTGCAACTCAGCATTTTCGCAATCAAAATTGTCGGCATAATCTCATTTCTCATTAACTGTGCCATAATGAGACAATCAACTGATATTGCAGTGGGAAAATATCATTTGATATTTCTTATTGTCATTAGCGGATCGGGGGGGGGGGGCACTTCCGGCCCGTACCCCCCCCCCCCCCCAACACTTTTGGAAGAAAAGTATGCATTTGGACCATAGACGATCCGTCATTTTCTCGATTGTGCCCCCCCCCCTTTTTATTGCTTGTCAGGGAATTATGGAGGGAAACTGGACCCCCATAACCAACTCCCCCCCCCCCCCCCCGAGCGACTTTTCAAGAAACTGGCGAGACCCAAAAATACGGGTCTACCTTTTCCAAAACTTGACAAACCTTCATTTGTGTGCCCCCTCTTTTAATCTATCCTGGATCTTCCCCTGCTTATTGTGAGGGCACGAAGAGGAGTTGTTCCTTGAGACTGATTGTACATCGGTGGTAGTTAAAGAACGAGCACCGTAGTTTTAATAAACGTAGATTGCCCAAACACAAATTATGAAACTTTGTTTAGAGATGTTGTATTCGCCTCAGATAATTCTAATCGAAAAGGGAATGGTACAAAATATATTCCATAAAACATTATATTGGCGAAGTTTCTCCATATAGAACTGCAAGGGCCAAAAAACTGAATCGTGGGGGGGGGGGGGGGGGGGCTTAAAAACGTGGTTTGTTCACTAAGAGCTATCATTAGGATAGCTTTGTTCTTCCTACTTCACTATTTAGGGAAATGCTTTATAATGTGGCTCCCACTAGATGATTGGATATGTTTAATACCTTTAAAAACAGTTGCTGATATACCGTGGGAGTTCTTACTCTGTCAATTTCATTGTAGTATATAGACCTCCACCATCAACCATCAATGGCTTCACAAACACATCATTTCTTAAGGAATTTGATGATTTTGTAAATGAGATATCTCTCTTTGCAGGGAAATTAATTTTACTTGGAGATTTTAATGTTCATTGGGATTATCATTCCAAACAAGATGTTATTCAGTTTTCTTCATCCACAAGTTCTGCTGGATTAGTTCAGTATGTTAAAGGTCCAACACATAATCGTGGACATACACTAGATTTGGTTTTTACTCGCTGTGACGAATCATTGGTGGTAGATTGTTATACTGATGACACAAGTATGTCAGATCACCACGTAGTGTGTTTCAAGTTACAATTACAAAAAACAAGACATATGCAAACTGTATCAACCCTCCGTAACTACCGGAAGATTGACAAGAATCAATTTGTAAAATCACTCTCAGAGCTTATTTCCCAACCTCACCCTGATGGTGTTGATGCATTTTTTGAGTGGTATGATTCTAGTATGGGTAAACTACTTGACAAATTGGCTCCTGTAAAAATTAAGACCCGCATAGTAAAGAACAGAGTACCCTGGTACAAAGACTCAATTCATATTGCTCGTCAAGAACGACGGCGAGCTGAAAGAAAGTGGCAGAAATCAAGATCCGACCCTGATCGTGAATCATTTCTGATTGCTAAGAAAGCTGTTTGTGCACTTACTGTAACTGCTAAACAAGACTATTTAAAAAAAAAATGTCTTCTTGTAGCGACAAGGATGTTTACTGAACTATTAATTCTCTTTTGAATAAGCAAAAGTCTGATCTTCCATTTTATTATTCGCCTTTTCTATTAAGCAACCAATTTTCCCAATATTTTGTAGATAAGATCCAGAATATAAGAGACGACCTTGATAACACACATGTTATGCCAGTTAGGTTCAAGGACAATATCTGCGAAGGGTTTAAGATACTTGAGGTCTTCCGACCTGTTTCTCAAGACGAGTTAAAGGGGTACTCCGGCCTATAAATAATATTAATTGAATGAATAGAGTATAATTAAACAGGCAAAACACTGAAAATTTCATCGAAATCCGATAAAAAATAACAAAGTTATTGAATTTTTAAGTTTTGCATTATTTTGGGATACAGTTCTATGCATGTCATCATGAATGTGTAATGTGTGAGCTGATGATGTCACGTCCCCACTTACCTTTTTTAACTATATTACATGAAATCTTCATTATTTCATTTATTCATAAATGTCTATAAAAAATATCTCCCTTGTAACGAAATAAGTTACAGTAATGATAAACTTACACATTAAATAAGGAGTCAGTCCTTTTAGTTATAAGCTTGGAGCAGAAAATTTGAATAATTGCAATTTCATATAATAAAATACAAAAGAAAAGGTGGGGATATGACATCATCAGCTCACACACTGCATATTCATGATGACGTGCATATCCCTGTTTTACCAAAATAATGCAAAACTTAAAAATTCCATAACTTCATTATTTTTCATTCCATTTCGATGAAATTTTCAGTGATTTGTTTGTTTAATTTTACTTTATTTATTCAATTCATATTAATTTCAGGCCGGAGTACTCCTTTAATGACAGTTATTTCAAGATGTCCCAGCAAAAGTAGTAAATTGGACCCACTCCCAACTTGGTTAGTGAAAGACTACATTGATCACCTTCTCCCAATACTAACTGAACTTAAATTCTTCTTTGTCATGTGGTGTCTTTCCACAGAAGGCTCACCATGCAATCATAAGACCTCTTCTGAAAAATTCATCTTTAGATAAAAAAAATTTGAAGAATTATAGGCCTGTATCCAATTTATCGTTTGTTGGTAAACTTATCGAGAAAATTGCTTGCTCAAGACTGGTGGAACATATGGAAATTAATAATCTTGCTGATCCACACCAGTCTGCTTAATAGACCCAAACATGGTACTGAATCCGCATTGATTAAGGTTAAAAACGATATTATATTTTCATTGAACTCAAACAAAGTAGTTCTTGTGGTACTTGTAGATTTGTCAGCAGCCTTCGATACGATTGACCCCCAAATTTTTATTTGTCGTTTGTCAAAGAGAATTGGTGTTAGGGGAACTGCGTTGAATTGGTTTCAGTCTTATCTTGATGGCTGGTCAGCACAAGTCGACATAGATGGGGAACTTTCAGATCCAACCATTTCTAGGTTTGGTTTACCCCAGGGCTCAGTGGTAGGTCCCACTGGTTTCACAGTTTATATTCTCCCAGTTGGCGACATCGCCTGGTACCATAATGTTTCGTATCATGTTTATGCTGATGACATTCAGTTGTATGTAGCATTTGATCCTAAAATTCCTGGGGAACTGGATAAGGCCTTGCTTTCACTACAATCTTGTATATCAGATATAAGGAACTGGCTGACAGCGAATAAGTTAAAACTCAATGATAGTAAAACTGAATTTTTCATTGCTCCATCACCATACAATTACAAAAATTTGCCAGATTTAACACTGTCAGTTGGTGAAGTTTCTATACATCCATCGGATTCAATAAGGAATCTGGGTGCCTTTTTTATGTTAACATGACTATGTCAACACACATTAACAATGTTTGCCGCAGTGTGATTTTTCATTTGAGGAACATAGCTAGGATTCGTAAATTTATTGATCAAACTACTTGTCATCATGCTGTAAGGTCACTTATTCTTTCCAGACTAGGCTATTGTAATGGGCTTCTTTCCTCTATACCAAAATCTCATGTAAACCGTCTACAGCGTCTGCAGAATTGGGCTGCACGTCTTGTTTTTAAGGTTGGCAGAAGTCATTCTTCCCAACCTTTACTTCGTTCCCTTCACTGGCTGCCCATTCAAAAACGTATCATCTTCAAATTAGTTCTTTATGTTTATAAATCTCTCAATAACCAGGCTCCAGGGTAATATCTGAATGCTTAACTGTATATACACCTAGTAGAAATCTCAGATCCTCAATTCACAACCTTCAGCTCAGCTACCCAATGACCCGAAATTTGTCAGGTGATATGACTTTCACAGTTACTGCATCGAGGCTGTGGAATAATCTCCCCTTGACCATTAGACAGTCAGCATCCATAAAGACCTTTAAAAAAGCTGTGAAATCATATTTATTTTAAATCCGCTATCAAACTTTGTAACAGGTACATTCATTACATTTTGTCTCCATAAGACCACCTGGTAGTTCCCACATGGACGATTGAAGAGTTTTCTGATGTGTGTTTATATAGAAATTATAATGTGTTCTATAATTTAAATATTTCGTAAACGCTCCGAGCCTTATGGGAAGGGCGTACTAAATGCTTATTGTATTGTATTGTATTGAGAGCTAAGTTTTTAACATGATCAATACTAAATCAACTCAACGACAATGAAATAAAGCGAGTATGAGTAACCGTCCTGTATACAGAGCGAAAAGTCGAAGCTTCTTGGTCAGACTTTCACATCCCGGAGGGGAATTTGGTAGTTTGGTGTTTCGGGGTGGGGAGGGTGGGGGGGGGGTATTACATCGCAATCTCATTTTTAAAAATGGTAATAGAAACTAGAAAAAGAAACAACCGGAAATTCATGATAGATTAAACAAAAAACTAGAAATGTGCATTGCTGGGGCCGCGCAATGCTAAATATATCCCCCGGCACTGGCAGCGATTTGAAGGAGGGACAAAGACCCTCCCCCATCCCCTCCCTCAAACAAAAGGATGGTGTAGAAATTAGATGTGTAGGTTTCACTAAGACACATCTTCATATAAAATTTGAAAGAAATGTGTTGAGAGATATACCAAGATACATCTCCATACAAAATTTGAAAGAAATCCATCAAGAAATGTGGCCTGCAGAGTGCACTCACGCCATGCCCTGAAGTATGACCTTTGACCCTATAAAAGACGGAACACTGGTGGCAGCATCACCAAAAACTATAGGTTTTTAGATTACACCAAGAGACACCTTCATGCAAAATTTGAATGAAATCCGTCAAGAAATGAAGAAGTAAGAGTGCAAGAAATGGAAAAATGACCTTTGACCCTATAAAGGACGGAACAATGAGGGCAGCATCACCAAAAATTAAATATGTGTAGATTATACCAAGATACATCTCCATACAAAATTTGAATGAAATCCGTCACGAAATGCAGAAGTAAGAGTGCACAAAAGGGACAAATGAGCTTTGACCCTATAAAGGACGGAACAATGAGGGCAGCATCACCAAACAGTAAAGATGTGTAGATTATACCAAGGTACATCTCCATACAAAATTTGAAAGAAATCCATCAAGAAATGTGGCCTGCAGAGTGAACTCACGTCATCCCTTGAATTATGACCTTTGACCCTATAAAAGACGGGACACTGGTGGCAGCATCACCAAAAAGTACAGGTTTTTAGATTACACCAAGGGACACCTTCATGCAAAATTTGAACGAAATCCGTCGAGAAATGCAGAAGTAAGAGTGCAAGAAATGGAAAAATGACCTTTGACCCTATAAAGGACGGAACAATGAGGGCAGCATCACCAAACACTATAGGTTTTTAAATTACACCAAGAGACACCTTCATGCAAAAGTTGAACGAAATCCGTTGAGAAATGTGACCGCCAGAGCGCACACAAGAGTACACACAAGACATCTATCAAAATATGACCTTTGACCCTATAAAAGACGGAACACTGGGGGCAGCATCACCAAAATCTACAGGGTTCCAGATTTTACCAAGAGACACCTTCATACAAAATTTGAACAAAATCCGTTGAGAAATGTGACCGCTAGAGCACACACAAACTATCCCCAAAAATATAGCCTTTTACCCTATAAAAGACGGAACACTGGGGGCAGCATCACCAGAAACTATAGGGGTCCAGATTTTACCAAGATACACGTCCACAGGAAGTCTGAAAAAAATTCGTCGAGAAATGTGGCCGCTAGAGCGCACACAAGAATGTGACGCGGCGGCGGCGGCGGCGGCGAAACGCTGCTGAATCCAAAGTATCCTCCGGCATACTGCCGGGGGATACAATTATAGAGGTCTTCATACGGTACATTTTCACGGGAACGTATGGTAAAAGAACAACAACAACAAATCAGCCTTTGGCAGAGCAATTAAAATCGGATGTTATAGCGCATTTTATAGCCGATGAAAATATCATTGCTCTTTACATTACATGCATGTATTACAGAAGGAAAATAAAGGATTGATTAAAACTACGTTTAGATATGTTGTTAAATTACAGATTGATATTCTAATGTGCCTTACTCGCCAAGTATTTTTCATTTATTAATGTGTGCATTTTGCAGGTAGTCATTTCTCATTATTTTGTTCACACACCATTGTTCTTGAGTCCAATCATTCAAACGTCTCACCTGGTTTGTGGCATTCGACAAATGTTTGGTATTTATCTGACAATGAAGCAAACGAGCAGCTTTGGTGGTGCAAAGTTTTGTAAGTAAAACTCGTCACCAGTGTCAACCAGTCGTGCTGCCTCGATCATAACTAGCTCACTTATGCCTGATCGTATATCACCACAGTTGAAGACAGACGTATGACATAAACGAATAATAATAATTATAAAAAAAAATGCAATCTACTCCAACTACCATACGCGAGCTTCACGTCTACCTCGCCTTCATATAAATCAGATCCGCGGATGAGACGAATATTTGTTTAGCTGTTTATTTAATTCTGATTTTTAATCCATTGCATTTTTACAAAACAATCACGACTTTCCAGCATGGAAACAAAAAATAACATCACCAAGCTGACGATCCATGAAACTCGATATAAAATATAAATAACGGGTCCCCCCCCCCCCCCCCATGATAAAAAAAAAAAAACGCGTTTTCCCTAAAAGGAGGTATCTGAAGTGCACACTCACACGCAATGATAATCGATGCCCAGCCCTTTTTTTCTGATTATAGGTGAAGGCAATTATCCTTAAATAAGTGCCATTGATCGGCGCCGATTACGTAGGACCTATGCACAACTTGAGCTAAACTCGTTTTAGAGTGGTCTCTCTGCAGAATGATTTTGTGTCGACTCCGCACCGCCATAAAAGAATTACAAATTAAGAAATCAGGATAGTCCCCCAAAAGTTAGTATATTTCTAGAAGGGTAAACAAACATAGGGTTTCCCTAACTTGCAATCGTGTGGGGGTGATGATGATGATGATGATGATGATAAGTCAGGCTATTCATACAACATATTTCTCTTTTATAGCTTCCTAAGAACAGGCTCCAACATTAAATAATTATTTACACATCTGCTAAAGGAGGTTCATTTTGAGATTTATGTTAGGCATGAAGTAATTGTCGTTATACTTCTTTATACTTCTGGGGAGCACCCTATTTCAAGAAAGACTCTCCAGACATAGTTCCGTTGATGTTGAATACCTGTCGTCTGCAGCGGAGATACGACAGGAACCATTTCAGAGCAGTGGCATCAACTCCAAAGTCTCCAAGTAGCCTATGGAGAAGGAAATCAAGATATAATATTTCGAAGGCAGCTGACAGATCCCAAATACCATAATGGTCGCCTTCTTGTCCTTGTCTGTTCACAATATGCCATCAACTACTGTCATAACGGCAGCCTTCACACTCTTTAGCCCTTTTTATGGAGGCTGCATGGTCTCATGAATGTCTGGTCCTGAAGATGTGTAGTCTTCTTTAAAAAAACTTTGCAAGACTTTTGGCAAGGACATGCAAGTTGGACATGAGCCTCACCACCGTAGAGGGAAGACGACTTTAGTACAGGGGTAACATGAGCAAGCTCCTGTTCTTCAGAATATTGTCCTTCCCGTACAAAAAGCGTGATCAATTTCCAGTATCAGCATAGTCATACATCACGCTTTTTCTTTACGATTGTAGGAATTGGATCCAGGGGAACATGACTAAGCAGGTGCCATTCGCTCTTTGTACATACATTGGAAGGTTTTTTTTTTTTATTGGGGGGGGGGGGGATGAAGTAAGACGTTCATGACATGAGGAAAGCAGATTTTTGTTCACCTCTGGTCCATCAGCCGAAAATGTATTTGAGGGGAGGTTGTATTTGATCAATCTTTCGAAATCAGTATTTTGATAATGAAAGGCAATAATTTGTATTGATTAGCAAATGATATAGACGTGATGTAGTTGATTCAATTTTCCAATGCAGAAGCTCGTTGAGAATGCCAAAGAGTGCCTTCTAATCAGGTCCACATGCAAGTTTTAGTTCATTGTAGTAATATACTCTGGCAATTTCAAACTAAATGCTGCACACCCCAAGTGTTCAAAGGCGACGCCTGGGATGGGCATACGATAACTGTGCTTTCTCCGGGTATGTTATCGTACAAACACAGACCATTCACAATTCTCACTCTCCTCCCGTATCTCACTTAAGGAGTAAAGTCTAACTTACACTGGCAACCGGGGTAGCGATGATCGTCTACATGTAGATGATTAATCAGCTGGCCACATCAAAGTAGTAAACGTTGCAGTAAGCAACAATGTTGACTAACCCGAACTCTAGAGCTATAGTCATGTTGACAGAGGGTATTGAGTCTTATAGTTGAAGAGAAATAAATTTATGAAGTGTTTTAACACAGCATTCAGTTCTGAAATTAACAGCTTCGAGTGCTGATTCAGCAGTAATCGATTTAACTTTGAAGAAAACAACTATCTGGTATTAATGCATAGTTCAGCCACGAAGAAGAACAGTAGAAAACAGTCATTCAAGTTCTGATGAAGACTTGTCGGCCATATTTGCTGGGATAGGCCTACTTGGGCGACGTCCGGATAAATTAATTCAGGAACAGAACATTTTACAAAGTTCTCGTCTGCTTTAGTCAAAAAGACATTCTTGTCAGAAGACAATTTTCTACCCCCCTGGTAGAAAATCTCCAAAAACTTCAGATGTGTATGTTACTCTGCCGAGGAGGCCCTCCTTATTGCCTTCCCCGGACTCAACTCGACTCTCTTTCCGTATAACTCGGAGCCTCTTTTTATACCACTTTTCCATTGGGCGAAATTTTACAACTGCCACACCCTTTCTGCCCATGTGAATAGCATTTAACCAATCAATTGCCTTTATTCCTCCGATCAATTAAGATTTTGCACACCTTTCACTGCCCTAGCTAGCGGTAACCCCTTTGGTAATTTCTTATTATTTTCATAGTAGTATACTCCCATTCAAATTTCATAACATTTTACTATTCGGAGCTCCGGTGTTTACACTTGTCCCAGTTTCCAAACTACTCTCTGACTAAAATTGGGTTTGTTATGGAGATTTGCCCGGGTATTCACCTTGTATTCTTTTTTTATATTCTTTAAATCACCTACGCTAGGTTAGTTCACCTTCTTATTATCTTCTTCACAATTTCCCTAACCCACTTTGTGAATTAAGCTATTGACTCTTAAAATTTTCAGGATTCTACATAAATATTTTGATTAAATTTCTTTCAATGACTTTTTATCGACCGAAAGAAGTCAAAACAAGGCATTGATTTCCAAAGTAGAAGCACATGGACATGCAAGCATGTCCTTAGACAGTAGTATACAATCTTAGAATTAATTTCACAAGTTTCGCACAACTAAGTTTCCAAATTGAACAGAAATGCTCTTTTAGCGATTAGGCCCCCCACAAGTCAACATGAATAACTCACAAATAGTGAAGAAAATAGTGTAAAGGAGGGGGCTAGACGACACAATTACTTGACGAGTGAAATTGAAATTTTCTCACCTTGTAGACGCACTTGTATAGGCATCGTCATTGATTTGGAGAATAAATGTGCGAAAATAGAGCCCTTTTTTGAACAATGGACGTGTTCTGAAGCTTTAAAAGTCGACATTTTGTGTATAGCACTCCATGTGCTTAATGATTGCATGCCGATTCTATAATAACTTATTCAAATAGCCTATTTACATTTGGCGTAATTTACGCACTGAAAAGTTTCGATAGTCAGAAGTCGATAATACAAATTAGGCTATGCATATTAAACGAAATGTGCAATTTAAAGTCGGCCAGTTTTGAGAAAATGAATAAAGGCTGTTTATTATCCCATGTCATATTCTGACGTAATATGAAATGAAAATATCAGGGAAGACAGGACAATGACAATTTGGTTGATTGATCAACACTCTAAACGCATGAATTAAATTGTGGACTGGGATTACAAAAAAAAAAAAAAAAAATAGCGAGTCTTTTTCTGCTTAAAACGCCTCCCCAGAACCTGACATCGGCGACAACATAAACCAGTCTGATCTCCAGCCCCCGTATGATGTCAACCACAGAACTGCCAGTTGCATGTACAAAGCCCAACATAATTATACTTCAACATTTGACGTCCTCATTTTTATCGTACTATCCGCACTATCCCATAAGAATGAGATACTACACAGTATTAAAGATAATGTATGATATTAAATAAAGACAACTCACCTGGTTTGTGGCATCCAACATACAGTTGTTATTTTGTTGATTCTGTAGTAAAAGTGCAGTTTCATGTCGAAAAATGTCTAAGACCAATTAGACACTGAACGAGTTCCCAGTGTCATTGTGATTTCACCAATTTCGCTGCAATTCGACGATAAATCAGTGCTAATAACCATACCAATCATGATAATCATACAGTCTACTCCAACTGCCATTTGTCAACTTGACCTGGACCTTGCTTACAAATGATTAGGTCCGTAGGTGAGACGAATATCTGCTTTACCTGATAACAGCAGTCTTGTAAGAACCGCATAAAAATGCAATTATTTCATATACTGCCATATGCATACCATTGTAAGAAAGGGGTCAATGCAGTGTCTATACTGAACCAGAAGAAGAAAGATAAATTGGGGGTGGGGGGGGGGGGGGGGGGTTAATAGAAATCATACGGAAACAATGACGACAGTACAAAAGCTAAAGCCCATTGCACACAATTTATTAATTTCCAGGCTCATTTCCTAGGCACAGATGCAACCTTTTGAAGCCGGATGCAATGTCCTAGCGCAAGGTTCAGGATAATCAACCCTTACAAAAAAGTACCATGGTAACACCATGGCAATATATTGGGACGGTATTACTGTGAAAGTACCATGAATTTACCGCGTTACCCATTGTCAAGATGAAAATACTATGAATGTACCATGCTTTTCATGGTACACGATGCAAATAGTATGAATATACAATGCTTTTCGTAGTAATACTGTGGCAATACGATGTGTACCACAGATTTACCATTTTTCGTGGTATTATGGCGGTAATACCATGAAATACGTAGTATTACCATCGTATTTTTTTATAAAGGAATAAGAATATACAGAAAATATATATGACTGTAGAGTATAATTATGTAGCGTACTTTTTGTTGTAGTATGAATTCACAGAAATGAACAATTCGCATGGTGGAATAACGACCCTGCGTCGACAAGCTGAGATTAAGTTTACAGTGCTGGGTTACCCTTTAAAGAGCTCCTTCCTTGACTCACCTTCAAAATGGCTATTGGAGAAACATAATACCGCACTTCCTGTCCTTTATGCATCTGGTTAACTGGGTCTGTCCCACAAAGCTTATAAAATCAATATTGATACACGTAACGATGAAAGTGTCGCTGGACATAGGCGCTGTGCAAAGCTACCCCTATTTCGAAAATACCCTTTTCACTCCTAAGCCATTGAGCGAGAGATACGTAGAAACTTACCTATCGTTTCCACGAAAATAAACTCTCATAACCGTTAAGGTCGGCGTAAGAGACGTCTGAACTTGCTATTGTATACAAATGAATGAATATTAAGTACAACTCAGTTGTCAACTTCATTGTCTGAAGGCCATGTGGTGAAGCTACGTTGGTTCTGAATTGTATTCAAGTTCACGATTGGAGTAATGTAACCCCATGCATTAGCTAAGATCACTGCGACTTGGTTTGTTAAAACGAAAACGCATGCATTTCGTTAAGAAATACTTAACAAAAACAAAACAAAAAAAAGTAATAACGGTCACATACGTTAAGTGTCTTCTGAAGTTAGTGTCAAATGGCCGGTCTGGCCATGTTCCAAACCACACGTACAAAAAAAAGGCCTATCCTGCAGCTGATACTTTATAATTGTAATTATAACTGTGACAGCTATATATATAAAACCATTTCTTAAGGGCAGATTGTTCGAATCTAAGAACTCCCAGGGTTTGTTTACAGCTTTTCAAAATACACGGCAACCAAGTGGACAACGCGTCAACAATTCCAAATTTGAAATTGGAACTGAACAACCAAATTCATTTAAAAGTGTCAACATTGAAAACGTCTACTATATAATCCTGTTATATCATTCGTCAATTTCTTAAGACCGTTTAAACTTTCAAAAGATGCTAGCATGACAGAAGTTTCATAATTATGCGCGATGAAACGTATACAACATGGTTTTAAGTCGATGTAAGAGAGAGAGAGAGCAGTTTTCTTTTTAACATCAAGGATGCCAAAACGTCTATTGTCGCGATAACTATAACTGTTGGAAGAATAAAATGTCCTTCCTTTAAATACAAACCATTAGCACCGATCAAGAAGCAATGATTATCGATATCATTACTGCCAAGTGTTTTCCTCTTTTAAGCGGCTAGTCCTTGCGATTGGAGATAAATGTTTTAAGATACTGTTCACTTTTCAAAAGATTATATTTTATGAAAGCGTGTCAATCGAGAAACACTGAATAACTGAAAAACAATCGAAGATTCTAAATTATTAATTAAATCAAACAATAATTAGGTAACTAAGGAAATATAAAACAAATACATACAAATAATAGTGATATTACCACTACCCTTACTATTTCCACTACTATTACTACTATTCATACTCCTACTACTACTAATGATAATGATATTATGACAAATAAGTGAAGAGAATGGAAATTAGTCATATTCATTAAGGTTGTTTCATATTTATCGCCATGCCATTCAGAAGGAGATAATATACATTTGGTTAATTAATTAAAACATAGACTATTCCATTTTCTAAATTCCATAGGTGTGGTGCAGGAACACCTCGGTTTAAGTAGCCAGTGGGTTAATGTCTATTGCAGATCGATGATAATCAAAACGCCTCACCTGGTTTGTAGCATTTGACGTATGCTTGGTATTTGAATGACAGCGTGTCAAACGTGCAGGTTTTATTGTGTTAAAATATGTGCAACTCCTCACCCTCGTCATACTGCGCGCGGTGTTATTCGTATTGACCTTTTTTTGTATTTGGTTTTATATGAAAGAGTTAGCTAGTTTTCTAATGATGTATGTTTGCATACCGCAGATCTTCGAGAAAACTATACATTTTTTTGGCAATCCATTATTATATTCATACAACGTACAGTAAGTTAAGGTTGTGACAGCTGTTTTGGTATAAAAAAAAACATACCATAGCATAGAAAGCTTGCGAACCAATTAATCAATAAATTAAATGCATCAATTGATACAAAGGGTTGGTACTGTTGGTATGGAAAATATTTCACTATTTTGATGCAATAAAAATGGAACTTGAAACACTATTGACACAATAATTATGGTTATACAATCATGTAAATATTTCGAAACTTCTATCATGTAATTGATATCAAATTAGGTAAGTAGGTGTAAATAGTCGTAGTTATAATATTATTAAGACCTTTAGTCTAATTGATACGATAATCTACTTGACTTCCTTAAAGCCTGACGTCCACTAGAGCACCGACGAGATTCGGAAGGGTTGCAGAAGCAAATTATGTCATTGCGGCATTCTTTCCGCGACAGACGCGGAAAAAGTAAGTGAATCATCGCTTCTTGGGACATTACTACGAAGTTCTGCGTATTGAACCTGCAATTGTCCTTGGAATCCATCGGGAAGGTCGCAAAATTCCGCGGAAAATGTTGGTCGTAGCAGGACAGCCCAGACACATCTAAAATGACACCAGGGGTGGTAAAATCACGGACAAGGACAATCTGGATGATTTTCCGATAAGGTTATTAATTCGGCACCGACTTGTTTGTTTTTCTCATATGCATGCTAGCAGTCATGGCGATCGCGCCAGCTGTAATTCATTTTGCTGTATTGCTTCATATCCAAGATGAGAGTGATACTCAGCGAGTCCTGTTGCCTCTTCCGTGCCTTTACCACAGCGTGTGTGCGTGTGTGTGTGTGTGTAATTTGGTTTTTACAGACGTGTATGTGTGTGCGTAATTGGGTTTTTACAGACGTGTATCAATCAGATATGATTATTTACGTCTGGGACCGACCTTCAACGCCACCATACAAAAGACGTGACTCAGTCTCGAACCTGGGACCAGGTCCGCAGTAGCCTCTTGTCGAGGCCCTGGCGCTGTTGAAATCCTTGGCGGCAAACCGAGGCGCTTGCGTCGAGGGCCTCTTGACACCCGACCTGAATTATATATTCATGAGGCACGATTTCCTACTGAATTATGCATGAGAACGTGAATAGTTAGATAACCGCGGCGATCGCCCAGCAAATAAGCCAGTTCGGGGTTAGCGCATGGTACTGAGATTGTACAAATGACCCCAAATATCCACAGATATTTTAGACATGGAGGGTCCCTTTATGTGCACTTCAGAAAAATAACTCTGGGAGTGATAGAGGTGCCTCATGAAGAGCTTTTGTTTCCCCCTTTAAAAAGAATACTTCCACCTGGATATCATGGAATGCAACATTAGTGCATAATTGAATAATGATTACATGACATTCATGAGCACATATCGAACGTTAGTGTCAGTGGGTTTTAGAATTTGGTACAGATGACCTTTATCTGCTCATGCTCAGATTGCAACCCCGAACTGGCTTATTGGCCAATGAAATCTCAAGGATTTCTTACTGCAGTTCTGGACTAGTTTTTTTTTTTTTTTTTTTGGGGGGGGGGGATTACGTAAATCTCAATACATTCACAGACAAGCACATTATGAAGAATTCGATCTCTAGCTTACAAACCATGGTAATTTGAAATAAGACAAATGTACATATTTCTCAAGAGATCATTATATTTATAAATAATGGAGAATGGGCAATAAAAGTCACCGTTCAACAATAGATGCATCTCCATCAATTCTGATGTAACCAAGGAGTTACCAGCAACCAGGCCTCGACAAGAGGCTAGGTCCGCAGCGGCTTCGCGCAATCGCTTATTATACGGTAGATCCGAATCGGCTCGGCGTGTTTTTTTACCGTAACCCTAATGCGTCAAATTGCTCATAATACGGTTTATTCCGTCAAGACAAAGTCGTCATGAATATTCATGAACGAATTGTAGGGATATAATAAAACGAGCAAGGGCATCGAGCAGCTGTTCGGTGTGGTGCAGTCGGATAATCTGGTGATCTCTCGGTGAAAGAACCGCGAGTTCGAATCTCGCCAGATGTTTATATTACGAAATTTTCTTTTATTGAGAGCATAAGTGTGCAAACGTTAAATAATTTATAAAAGTGGTTCCGGGCATTGCCTAACAATTTATATTAATGCGTTTGTCAATATTCGCCAGTTGTTGTTCAAAAGGAGGAAAGACATAGGTTCCAGATCGAGTGTGAGTGTTCGTATAGTTGTGAGGTATACACGATGATTTCATTATGCCTAATGTTGGGTGTTTAATGCTGGTGTACTCAATTTTCCATTGAATCAATTGATTCAATTTCCTCTTTTGGAGGATGCCAGAGTTCAGCGTGAAAAACTCTCAACGGAGAGCAAAGCAAATATGGCGAAATGACAATTTCGAAACAGAGGCAGTTCTCGTTCTAGTAAGAACAAAAATGAATTCTGAGCCTTTTCACCATTATTTATAATTTTAGTTAGGAAGAATATCATATTAGGAATTTGACGAGAAATAGTTTGAATGATTTGACCAAGCATTTATGTGATATGCTGTCCCATTTCCCAATCTTTGTACACTACATGAAATTTTCATCAAGATTGACACAGTTTTTTAAATAATTTTTCTAACAATGACTACAAAACACAAAGGTATCCAGGTTTATGCTTCCTGCTTTATCATCTGCTTCGTCAATTCCATTTTCTTACCCAATAGTTGGGCGCAAGGCCGTACGCAGCGGTGGGGGGGGGGGGGGGGGGGGGGCAGTTGGCCCCCAGAAATTTCAAAATCATACTTTTTTTAATCGGGTTTTATACTTTTAAAATTAATGGAACTGGACCTTTCAACATGCAATTTGATAGCAATTGATGATAGACAATTAAATGCCAAAGATAGGGGGCTAAACACCTGTTCTTATCTTACGACTATTATGGTATTATGGTATTATATCTATTTTAAAACAATTTTTGCTTAGTAAATAAAGAAGCTTAATGGTAGGAATTTTAATTTGTAAACAAATTTTTAGGCGTTACTCCCAGTGTTAAAGATCCTATGCTCGATCTGTAATGAAAATCACAAGTCAGAAAAAAATTGGAACCAGCAGGATTCGAACCTGTCATCTACTGCTTGCCGGGCAGGGACTTTGTTTACAAATTTTTGCTTGTAATCGAACTGCTCTCTATAAATGATTTCAAAAATAAAAGCGAACAAATCAGATCCTAAATGCGACATTACATTACACAAATGCACACAAATTGCACACTAACGGATAATATAGGATTATTTAAATTTAGGATAACATGTGTAATTAAACTACGTAATTCGTTTTGCATTTGTCTTATTCTTAATGTATTTTTCATATGCTGATGGATTTTTTTTTAACTGCTCTTTCGAAAACTTTTCGTTATTTTGTTCACACTCCATGCTTCTTGAGTCGAATCAGTCAAACGACTCACCTGGTTTGTGGCATCCGACATATACTTGGTATATCTGTGTCACTGAATAAAACGAGCAGGTTTTTGGTGCCAGATTCAGTAAGAACACCTAACCACCTGTATCCTTCTGGTCGTGCTGCCAAGCTTATAACTATCCTACCAATGCTCTACCGTATAGTAACCCAGTTGATGATAGATCATTGACAGATACTTTCCTATAGACCAATAATAAAATCATACAGTTAATCCCAACTACCATCCGCAAGCTTGACCTCTACCTTGCCTTCATCGAAACCAGATTCGAAGATGAGACAAAACTTGCTTAGCTTGTTTATGATGTTGGTTCCTTTTTTTCAAAATGTCTTCTTATTATTTCCTCTTAGTCGTGTTTGAATCTTAATACGTATATTCGCCTACACTCATAATAGCTAGGGTTTTCGATCAACCCAGGCTCGCACTTGAATAGATGAATAGAGTCATAGTACCATCATCGTCAATATGACACTTCTGGTTAATTTAAGGGACATTTATAATGGCGCCATCTACGTTTGCAATCGGGGCCGAGTGGTCATTTTTAGCGACTCATTGTCAGCCCTTCAAATGATCGACTCATACTTTATTAGATGCGCTATTGTCAATGAAATCTTACACAAAATTCATAATTTTTTGTCTAAGGATATTCTTGTCTTTTTTGAATGGATTCCATCTCACTGTGATATTAGCGGCAATGAAATAGTTGATAGGGCTGCCAAGAAAGGCGCTCTGAAAAATCATTTAGACATTGTTTTATCTAACACTACAAGCGAACTTGCATGCTCTCGGTTGGTTTATTATAAAAATATTTGGCAAAATGAATTGAATAGTTCAGAAAAGGGAAGATTTATATATGCTCTGCAGGACAAAGATACCGAGCAGGCATACAGAAAAGGCTTGTCTCGGAGAGATGAATGCCTGATCCAACAACTGAGAGTAGGTAAGTGTACATTAAATTTTTATATGTTACAAATCAATCAGCATTCTTCCGGTCTTTGCGAAGTGTGTAAAGTATTTGAAACTATCGAACATTTCATTTTACGTTGTTCAAAATACGAAAAAGAGAGACACATAATGATCAGAAAGTTAAAACTCAATAACCTAACCCTTAAGCAACTTTTGACTAACCCTGATTATATTCGGGAATTATTATGTTATGTACATGCCACTAACCGTTTTGGTTAGTCTGCTTTTTCCATGAACAGTTAGTATCGCGTGCATTGCATTTATCTCACAATTCTTAAACTGGATTATTGAATTTTTGCTATTTCGCTTCGGCTTTCGTGTACTAATTAAGGTGATGGAATATATATAATTTGTTTTTCACTAATGATTTCATGCAACTAATAATCACCAAATGGATCGACGTTATACGTGGGCCTTCCTTAGCCGAAGTCCCACTGACAAAAGTGGGTGGCGCGTATAATCTGGAGAGATTGAAGTGCGCCATCATATCCAACTACAACAACAATCCAGAAAGCTGAATCGATCATAAATATTTGTGTCAATATTTGCATTGAAAGTATGTCTTGTTTTTCAAGGTTATTTAATGGAAATGTGTAAAACAGTGGCGTTATAGTGAACTAAATCGCCCCTCATTCACTCCTCAGAGTTTCGGTTTATTGCGTACAACGCTTTAGTTACTTCATTCCACCTCAACTCTGCCGAAACCAATATCACGATTGCAAACGTAGATGGCGCCATTATAAATGTCCCTTATTGGGCACACATAAGTAATTCATCCGCTCGCAATGCATGCCGGTGAGGCGGAGCAAAGATTATTTGAAATTAATTAATTATAAATATTCATATAAAATCGATTAAATCTCCTCAGTAAATTTAAAAAAGTGTAAATGGTGTCTGATAGACATACTCTTTCCAATTTAACACCTTAGCTGAAGTTGGCTAGCCTTTTATTATTTTTAAAGGATTTATTTTATCACTGGTGCACTTCCACTGTTTCCATGTGCGAATGGGCCGAAATTTCTCTTTTTTAAAAAACAGGCAGCATTTGTCTATGCTTTGGACAGGTAACACCAAACACCAAAGGAATGATTCATACCCGCGGCTTTCTATGTGTAAAACGTGTCTCTTGTATTTCTCACATTGGGGGGGGGGGGGGGGGGGGGGGGTGTCAGTCGCTTGAGAATCTGAGCTAGGATTTTCTGTCTGATCAAAGTTTTTCAGGTTCACTTTCAATTTAACTATCACCATTGCAAAACGCTTGGGACGACTCCCGTTCGAGCCGGTTAGTTTCGCTCTCCTCGATTCTCTTTTCACAGCAGTCTCATTCTTTAAACTCTCTCTCTCTCTGCCACCCCCCCCCCCCCCCTCAGACTCACACACAACGTCCATGGTAATTATGTGAAACGTCCCCAATCTCCCCTTCTATCATTATTATAGACGGAATAATACTATAAATAAATTGCGAGAATATGAAGGAAAAGTGAATATGCAGCCTTTTCTTTTATATTTCATTGTTTTTAAAAGATAAAGACAAAAATTGAAATTCTCTATTTTGATCCAACAGGTGCCATTCAACATCATCAATCGGCCGACACTTCATCCAGGGTGCAAATGAAACAGTATTCACTATAAAGAATCTACACGTCAACCGTAGTTTCATGGACGCAAATTGACAATAGTGAGTGATGTCACTGGGACCGTTCTCACTTGCCTGTCCTTATTACCCTTGATTATATAATGAGAAATTGATATAAATTTTATCAGTAGATGCAACTCTACCATTTACGGCTGAAATTATTCAGATTATAAAATTTTGACCTACTCTATAGGGCACACATAAGTAATTCATCCGCTCGCAATGCATGCCGGTGAAGCGGAGCAAAGACTATTTGAAACTAATTAATTAGAAATATTCATATAAAATCGATTAAATCTCCTCAGTAAATTTAAAAAGTGTAAATGGTGTTTGATAGACATACCTTTTCCAATTTGACACCTTAGCTGAAGTTGGCTAGCCTTTTATTATTTTTAAAGGATTTATTTTATCACTGGTGCACTTCCACTGTTTCCATGTGCGAATGGGCCGAAATTTCGGCTAGCCTTGTTTCAGCCTAAATATCTCTTTTTATCGCCGGGAAAGTGCCCAAATAAGGTACTTCATTTGGGAGATTTTTATATTTTGTCTCTGTTCTGTGAATTTAAACGATTTCTACAGAGCGATGTTCAAAATATGATGTTTAGACAACCTTCGTTATAACTCGTAAGTGAATAGGGCCGTTACTTATGTGAGCCATATAGACCAAGAGTGGCATATTAACGGTGATGGTGCTATGACTCTAGTCGTCTATTTAAGTGTGAGACTGGGTTGTGTTCGATATATCCGAATCGTTATTTTTACAAGTGAAAGTTAAATATTGTTAATAATAATACAATTTGAGAATGATATTGCAAAGGAGCAAACTACTTGGCTCGAGGGATGTTGAAAAGAATTGTTTGTCAAATATAGTGAAGCCTGTCTATAAAGACTGCTCAAGGCAGTTAACAAAAGCGGTCTTTATGAGCAGGTGGTCTTTGCGTACAGGTTTATTTTAATACATGTTTCAATGAGAAACAGTTATCAAGGGATCTTTGTGGTCTTTATAGACAGGTGGTGGCTAAAGCAGGTTGGACAGTAGTTGCCATTTGCCGGGAGGTATTATTGATAGTTATCACATATAAAATTTAAAACATTCAACTTTATTCATTAAAAAAAAAACATTTCTGTTAATTTCATGTGCCAATGTGCTTCCTTTTCTTTCCTCAGTCAACGGGGTTCTTTACTAATGGCGTAAGCTGCGGAATTTCCATTTCGTAGGAAATAGAGGAAGACGATGTAGGAGAAAAAGAGAAGAAGAAGAAGAAGAAAGAGGAAGAAGAAGAAGCAGAAGAAGAAGAGAAATAAAACGCTGGAAATAGATTTGACCAAACGTTTTCTTTGTAGGTAATCTCTTTTTATTATATTTTCATTCGATGCACTGTATTAACATTTGATCTCCAGTGCAGCTATCATATATCAGTGAGCACATCTACAATAATGAAGCCTTCTTTATTATAATAACTCGTTTGCTAATAATATCCTCCTTTTTAACCGTAAATTAATTTTCGTTGCCATTACTATTCCTCATGATGCCTTTTCCTGTGGCCTTGAGTATCATTATTGATATTATGCATGTACATCTATATTAGAAAACAAACAATATTTACTACGTATATTTGGGATATATTTGCTATGCTTATTACCAGTCATGGTGACTTTGGGGTTTTTTTGTGGTGCTGGGTAACATTTATATCATTACTATTTTTATTATTAGTAATAATAATAAAAAAAATATTTTATTATTATCATTATTATTAATATCACCATTGTTATTAGTGTTATTATCATTAGCAATATTACCATCATGGTTCACGCTATTATTTCTTAGTAATATTTAATTAAAATAAAATTTAATTAAACTAATTTAATTAATGGCGATTAAATTAATCGATTAATATTTAATCGCCATGGATCAAAACCATGGACTGCATGTCACATTGTAGTATATTATACATGTACACTGTACTTGTGCCAAAAGTCGTGTCCCACGTTTGTTCCAACTGTCGATCATAGCCAGAAATGAATTTATTAGATATGGAGTGTAAGTCAATAAAAGGTAAACCAATTTCCAAGACCCGGTATCGCGGAAATTGCTGAAATGTATTGTAATGATATGATAATTGTTAATGTCTTCTTTCATGTGATAAGCTGCTTTCTGGCCATTGAAAAATATCCATAGTCCTATTTTATTGATCAGGGTGTAAAATAAAGAAAATATGACATGCTGCTATGAGACTTCCTTTGACTAAATGTATATATACTTATTGAAACGATGTTTAGGGTTGAACCTGGGTTTCCTTTTTATTGACTCGTACTGTATACCAAGGCAATCGAGAATTGTGTTGAGATATTTCAGAAGTGTGCATGCATTAACTAATACATTTGCATTGAGACTGCCGAATAGCAAATAACGATATGCATGCTTGTGTTTGGTTTTAATTATATATCTGTTGCAATCATAGTTTACATACGTAAGAATGCTGAAGGCAATATTCATTTTTACTTCACAAAAAAGAACATAAACCGTAGGAGGCAAACCAGAGGCTATTACTATACACGTACATGTATATCAACATTACGTGTACATAAAATGTAAAATTGTAATTTATTTATTTCATTATTTCATGTTCATTGTTCCTAAAATGAAATGTGATGAATACGTTAAGGAAATTTTAATTATCAAGTAGGTTTTTCTCTATCAAACTATGGGAAAATAACTTAATTTAGTACATGTGCATAATATTATGGTAAATAATAGCCAATTCTGTAATATTGTAGTCCAGTTCAGTTCAGTATATTTTTTTTACCGCTAAAGCATGAAATACTAGGAATAATCAAACGGGTTTTTCGTAGGCTTCATAGCGTTCATAAGGCAGCTCGTTTTGTTTCAGGTATGGTTCAGCGTAGAGTGACTTGTCCCCAACAAGGTAGTCAGCGTATCCTTCTGGGACATCAGGTAGAGGTCCTCTGTCAGCTTTCCCGTCTTGGAGTGCATCTGTTGTTGATATTGAGCTCCGACTGCTTTTGAATATCAAATTGAAAAATAAGCCCCAACAATACGGTAATTATGAAACAAAAATGGTTGCAATGGGTGAATCCAACGGCCGTGTCTTTAGAACTAGCAGAAGATTTCATAGCACTTGCTTTATCTAACTTGTTTTTGCATCTTTAGATATTTCATCTAAGGAGTTGCTTACACGAAGAAGCAAAAATGTGTTGTTTTTCTAGCAATTGCTTTCCCAGACTTTGAATAACTTACATTTCTTTGCCAATTGTACTGAGAATCACAAGGAGAGTGGGTGTTTTTTTTCTATCAATCCTGGCCTGGTTTAGTAAATGCTAATTTAAAATGAATGCATTTTCTTTCATCAAGTTTTTGCTTGATAATCATATTCAGCTTAAACTAGCATGAAAGGATCTTGCAAACTATGCTTGCACTAGCAGCTATGATTCTTTCAAAATATGAAAACCTATGAAAACCTGATGATGAAAGAACATGCGTTCTTTTTATACAAGCATTTACTCAATGACACAAGCATTGATAAAAACCCCAACAGAACACACATTCTCCTTTTGAATCTAAGTATAATTGTAATACAAATTCCTTTGAGATGATCACTCCTTGCTCCTGCATCTTAAACTACCGTCACGTTCTCTTTGAAGTAAGTAGAAAGCTGTTATCCCACTTCAATTACATAATTTAAACAAAATTTGACGTCAATCAGCTATAAACCTGTTTAGCAACCTGTACCCATTTAGGAAAGTAGGCTTGAAGGGGGGGGGAATGCCATGCTTATATCTCAGTCACCCCCTAGGCAGTTTGAGCTGACGTTGGAGTGTATAAGCGAATAACAAACTTTCAATAATTTCTAGCTAATAACGCATGGATGTCAAAGGATGATCCTTAGCAATAGCATTAACCTATACAATTTGTACCGATGGCCTAAGCAAATCCCAGTAACGTATTTGGCTAATTACCTCGGCATTGAATTTGTTGAAGCTGCAACCAAAATGTTAGAAAAGGCAATTGCCAGGCTGTTTAATTTTTTAAAGATACGCCTAATAAACTTCAAGTCCGAGGTTTATAACCTATAATATCATATTTGAGACTGAATACTCGAGGTAATCTTGCAAAGTACTTAACAAAACCCCCAACATATTAATTTTGTTTCTCGTTCTATGTCTCATCGAAAAAACTCCTGTTAATTTACTGTATAAAATGCAAAACTTACAAAATAATAACAAATGATGCATTTATTATTATTTTAATATTGTAAAATGCAAGAGACTTCGTGACAGATGACATAATGCATTGCATTTGGTAAGGCGTTAAACCTCATTACCAAGAAACCTTTGGACAGGAATTTAAGCCGTTGGTCTGCTGGTTGCTTTCAAGCATCCATATGCTATCATAGCTGCTATCATAGCAGTTAGGTCAAATAAATCATACAGTCACACATAGCCACCCACATCCCCGTATAATCTGCATCTGAAATCATTCTCAAAAGAATTTTTTTTTAATCTCCCAATTCAAAACAATTTAAATTAATTTCACCCTCATTCTAAAAACCCTGGATTCTCCCCGTTCTTACCTTTTAAAGGAGATGGAGAATGCTACCATTGACATCAAGACAAGAACGAACATGATCACAGCTGCTACGAGGAGTCCAGTGATAATGGTATTCCGCCCATCAAGCTTATCGATGGAGTTTATTTTTCCACTTCTCCCTAAGAAACGAATGAAAAATTTGGTTTATTTATTCGAGGTCCGCTATTTATAGAAAACCGTTATTCATTTAACACGCGTTATGAATATCGGTCCTTGTAAATAGTTATGAATAGTGGTCCTTATGAATGGCGGTCCTTATGAATAGCGAGGTAATTTGTTCGCTATTTAGAAGGACCGCTATTCATATAAAACCGCTATTCATTTAGTCACACGTTTTGGATAGCGGTCCTTACGAATAAGTGGTCCTTATGAATAGTGGTCCTTATGACTAGCGAGGTTACCCCATTTATTCCACAATCACTGATGGAACGAATTACACCAAATAGATCTTTAAAAAACAAAATTAGACATATCGTTTCATCAGCCTATTCTTTATGGTCACAGTAGTGGATTTGGAATATGTATTATGAATAATGTTACTAATTAATAAGATTATGAACATGATAGTTATTGTTTTATTATTATTATTATCGTCATCATCATGGTTCGCACTGTTTTTTCTTATTAAGGATGACAACAACGGTTTTTTTCCTTAGATATGCACCACTAACAATCATCACCGTCATAATAATGTCATGTTGGTTTTTATTGATTGATTGATTGATTGAATATTTTTTGTTTTCATGTATTTAATAAATGTATTTATTTTGATATATTTATTTATTTAATGTTATTATTCTTTTATCATTACTACTATCATTATTATTATTACTATTATTATTATTATTATTAATTATTACGATTTTTTTTTTTAAAATCTCCAATCTCCCCCCCCCCCCCCCCCCCCCCCCCCCCAACTAAAGTGATCAATACACACCCGCCGGTGCACCAGCAGTAAGTGGTTGTGCAACTGCACACTGAACGGCCCTTCCGCGCCAGAGACCATCATCGTGGCATTCCCAAACGAACCAATCAGAGCCAAAGTTACATGTAATGTTTACGTCGTCACCAATCTTGTAGCGAGGCTTTAGATTCTCAATTGATGATACAGCAGGTATGATTGGTGGATTGCATTCTATATCAAAATAAAAGAGTGGTCAAAACGAAAAGCAAACGACGTTTAATATGATAATGAAAATGTAACTAAAATACAACTATTCCGGTGACGAAAAGGTGTAGGGTAAGGATCAATAAACATTCAAATTACTCTGCAGTGGTGAAGCGACAGGGGGTACGGGGCACGTGAAGATTCAAGAACGAAAAAAGAAAGAAAGAAAAACATGGAAAAAAGAGAACAAGGAATGGAGAAGGGAAAAAGGAAAACAAAAACAGAAGAAGAAAGGATACCTTCCCGCACCCCCAATCAGTGGCCTTGTAAATTTCAATTCATTTTCCGCATAAGACCGCATAAGACTCACGCTACGCCACTGTTTTTCAAGATCCAGGTTGAACAGTGTTATCCTAAATGGAAAACATCACGTTGTTACTAGGTACTTTTTCTGTAAAAAAAAAAAAGATTTAAAAATACCGAAGCTAGAACCGGTACTTAAAGAAAATCAAAAACAACAAATAACCCAAGTAAACCGTTCATAAAAGTTAGTACAAATATTACTGGCGCATTTTGATTTGATTTAATTTATTTTTATGTTATCAAATTATCATGCATTTCAATTTCTTTCATTATTCTTAAGAAAATTATTTTATACATATATTTATGAAGAACAGCCTTTTTAAAAATGTGTCTCGTTTAAGAATGTGCTAACAAATGAAAAGCCATACCGATGATTGGGTCAGGGCAAACAACATTCTGTCCACTCCACATCCCATTATTTTTCAAATGCAAAGGCAACTTCAGAGTCTAATAATTATGGAGCACGATGAAATGAATTGCTTACAATAGCACGTTTCGATGTAATGGTGCTTCCTTTTATTTTAGTTTAATTCATAATTTTAAAAGGAGAACATATTATATCCTCTAACACTATACAATACTCTATTGTCTGTGTTTTCCCCGATAACTAAAAAAATATACTAATAATGAAAAAACAAACAAACAAAAAACTCTCAAGGAATACCTATGACCGGGTCAGGGCAAACTACATTCTGTCCATTCCACGTCCCATCGTCACATATCAACTCAAATGAACCATCACCCTCGTTACATGTCACGTTTATTGGGTCACGGTCCTTATATGTAAGGCGAAGATTCTGAATGGTTGAATCATGAGGCACTGCTGGAGCACTGCAGTACGCATGGCGAGGTGGTGCAGCAGCTGGGAAGAAGAAAATATATACATTGTATAAAGTAAAGTTCAGTGCTTACAGTATGTTTGACATCTAAACCATCACTTGAGGGGTTATTTTCATTAATGCTTCTAGTAATGTAGGATTTTCTGATTATTTTGGTTATGACAATCTATAGGTTTTCTGGTGCACATCCAAAAAAATGATAAAGAAATAATGAGCACTTTTTAGAGATAAAAAATACTGAATCGAGTTGAACATGAAATACAACATCTTAACACATAGATTTAGATTTATAAATGTACTTATTTTTATATATTTATTTATTTAATGTTATTATTATTTTATCATTACTACTATTATTATTATTATTATTATTATTATATTATTATTATTACGGTTTGTAAATCCCCCCCCGTTTTTTTTTTTTTTTTTTTTTAATCTCCAATCTTCCCCCCCCCCCCAAATGAAGTGATCAATAGACACCCGCCTGTGCACCTGCAGTAAGTGGTTGTGCAACTGCACACTGAACGGCCCTTCCGCGCCAGAGACCATCATCGTGGCATTCCCAAACGAACAAATCAGAGCCAACGTTACATGTAATGTTTACGTCGTCACCAATCTTGTAGCGAGGCTTGAGATTCTCAATTGATGATACAGCAGGTATGATTGGTGGATTGCATTCTATATCAAAATAAAAGAGTGGTCAAAACAAAAATCAAACAACGTTTAATATGATAATGAAAAAGGTAGCTAAAATACAACTATTAGGGTGACGAAACGGTGTAGGGTAAGGATCAATAAACTTTCAAATTACTCTGCAATGGTCAAGCGACAGGGGGTATGGGGGCACGTGAAGATTCAAGAACGAACACAAAAAGAGAAAGAAAAACATGGAAAAAAGAGAACAAGGAATGGAGAAGGGAAAAAGGAAAACAAAAACAGAAGAAGAAAGGATACCTTGCCGCACCCCCAATCAGTGGCCTTGTAAATTTCCAATTCATTTTCCGCGTAAGACCGGTGCCAGCCCCTCCCCCAATGATACCAGTGCACCCTCAATAATAATATTGATAATAAAAAAACAAACAAAACACTCTTAAGGAATACCTATGACATGGTCAGGGAAAACTACATGAAATACGTGAAATACAACATCTTAACATATAGATATAGTGGATTTACTGTATTAAGGGACAAACTTGAATTAAAAAAAAAAAAAAACAAATCAGAAAACAAAAAACATAGTCGTAGCTTCACGATCATCCTTCCATCCTTTTCAATGGTTCTGAATTTATCATCAGGTATCATAAGCATTTCTTCATGAGTAATATTTATTAAATATAAAATGTTCATCAAACGATATCTCGTACCCGCTGCTGCAGTCTCTGGACAAGACACAACTGGACCACTCCACAGCCCTTTGTTATGGCATTGAAGGGTGAACATCGTATTACTAGCATCACATATTACATTCACTCTGTCTCCAAAGTTATAATTCAGACGAAGATCTTCTACAGTAGAATGGTGGGGAACATATGGAGCACTGCATGGTATGGAACCTGTAGGAGTGTTGAAGAGAATAACAAGACCTCTCATCAAAATTCATTTCAAATTCCCCCCCCCCCCCAAAAAAAAAAATAGATAGATGGGAATCAATACCGCAGACTGTATTTTAAATCGAATTTCAATATTAAAAACATCAATAAGGGAACAGAATAGAGATTGAAGCAAAAACATGTAGTTGCCGATTAGAAATATTCATCACGAAATATATCAAAGGCTATGTACGCTCCTGATCGGATCATTCAGCATTTCACCCTTGCATTTGTCCCTGGCATTCCCCGGGCAGCTGTGGCTAGCTGTAGAGGTCCCATCTCAGTAACGTTAGCTGCGGTCACCTTGTCTAACTTTGAGAAAAATTCAACTCTGTTACCCCCCCCCCCCCCAAACAAAAAAAAAGAATGAAAAAGAAACAACAAAATATAAACATGGCAATGAGAACAATATCAGTTTCCAAACATTTCAAATACCTAATGAAAATACGCACAATATAGATCACAAAGCTGACTCATTTTAATATTATTTTTCTTGCTTTTAAAAATTAAAGTTGATCATATTTTTCTCGCGACGAAAAGATGACCACAAACTTTTTTAAAAATCAATTATTTAGCCAATGAAAATTCAATAGTAAAGAAAGCCAATCACTCACCACGCCTCTCCTAATTAAAAATGATATCAATATAAAAATCTTTTAAATAGCTAATGAATATTCACCAGCAAAAATGCCAATTACAGAAACTGTCTCACCAAATGCCACCGTGTACAATTCGAATGGCAAAGAAGTGTTTCAGGAAAAGTGTGTTAAGGGTGTCAGAAAAAAAAGTAAGTCATCACATGAAAGCATCCATATTGTCCGCTTAAGAACACGTTTTTCCTTTTCTTCTCCTTCTTTCTTCTTCTTCTTTCTCCTTTTCCATCTACTTATAGATTTTTTTTGCTATAATGAATATTGATAATTTATTTAAAACTATGCACTACACATAATCATTGATATTGAACTAATACCCCAGTTCGATCAAACGTATTCTGCACAATTTTGTTCATATGTTGACAACCAAAAATATATTTAAGAGCCTTTAATTTATATTTATTGTACTATATGACGACATTGCTGTTTTCTGGTAAAGTTTACGGAATTATCTCATTAAGTTTTTTGACGATCTTTTTAAGGTGTGAGATGGTGTGTGGTTGAGATACTTCGCGGTTGAGAATTTGAACGTTTATTATGCCCTGCCCGTCTATAGAACCTCTGATGAAGCTCAGTCATTTCCCCATTTTATCGTTTTACCATTTTACCATTTTACCCGTATACAATATTAAGTATAAGCAGGGATGACTAACATGGAAAACGATATGGATTAAAACCCTTTTGCGATCATAAATTAAATGAGCCTGTTATTTTTTTTTATTTTTTTTTATTTCATCCCAAATTTACAATATATTTCGACGCACCTCCCAAATAAATATAGAGTTATTGAAAAAAAAAAAAGATGACCAAATGTCATGCATGTTTCAGGAGACTAACTAGTGGCACTTGACATGTTGCAATATAAAATAAAATGATTATGCATAATTTGTTGCCAGTGCACAACAAACATTGCCCTCCAGTATGTTGTCATAATTTTGTTGCGAGCTTACTTTGATAAGGGGGGGGGGGGGAGTAGTTTTGGTGATTTTTAAGTATACATACTATGGATCAGTCAAACGCCTCACATGGTTTGTGGTATCCCAGGAATGCCTTATAAACAATGGTAGTAAAAAAATAAGGTTGAAATTATTAAACGCTTACACAATTTAGGGTAAGAACATATATATCTCTGATAGTAGACTGACGTCTTCAAGACGTCGTAAACTGGTTAACTCGTCATACGTCGCGTATGCAACGCCATTACGACGTCTTTATGTCTTTCAGAGACAATAATTTGCCACTTTTGTAATCAAAATTAACCAAGATTGAAAAACGTCATAGAGACGTCGAACTAAGACCATTTTTTAGCCCTTTTGTATGACCAAATATACATTTTAAGACGTCTTTTTGACATCTTTTAAAGACAAGATTTGGCGTCCTATATGCCGACACAGGAAATGTACTACTTTCTTTTTAATTTTTTGTCATAGCCATTTACAAAAGCTAGGAAGCTCTGGCGGTGATCAGTTGGCCTATGTGATACTGAAATATTAATCAAATAAATAGAATTATATAAACAAAATTGCCATTTTTTATCAGAATTTGTTAACACTTTCACTGAGCTAGCTGTTCCTCCTATTTCTCTGCTTTTATGTTAAAACCTATTTTTCGTGTGGACCGTGATATAAAGTAATTCGTAGAAATGGCGCGATAAATGAGATATTACTCTATTCGAAAATGAATTAGTATTTCATCGTCATTATTATTATTACTATCATAGATATTGATACACATATGTATTATTATTATTATTATTATTATTATTATTGTTACTATTATTATAACTCTAACTGCGACTTAAGGAGAATCCTTTTATCTCATCATATGGTTAGGATTCGCCTTAACCCACGTTCGTTTCACCTTAACGTCGCCTATTGTGACGGAATAAACCTATTGTTAGGATTCGCCTTAAGTCGCAGATAATGATATTATCATTATTATTATTATTATTATTATACTACTAATATCATTACAATTTTCCAGTTCCATTTAAAATGCCTCCTTATAATGTAAGAATACCTCCTCACTATTTTAGTTTTAATGAAGTCAAAAGACCTCATATTTACGTCGTGATCGGAGTATAATAATCGATCATGAATATTCATGAATGACCAGAAAAGAAAAGATATTGCGGAAATAGATAGATGACATTTGATTTTTAGGGTTTTATGCAATAACTGCACTAGTTGTGATGGAAAATGTACTTCCATTAATTATTATGTTGTACATAATTCAATCAATGTCTAGAGGAGGTATTTTCAGAAATATATTAGAAAATTGCTACACTATAGTCCCTATATATATCTATAAAGACGTCTTCTTTGACCAGAAAGACGTCAAAATTGCGTCAAAATAAGAAGTCTTCAAGACGTCAAACGCGGATGACGTCATTATCTGACGTCTTTAAGACGTGAGACACAGAGTCATTAAGACGTCATTTTGACCAGTCTCTGCTATCAGTGATGAGTCATAGGGGAAAAGAGAGGAGAAGATGAGAGCCCGTTTTCTTTGTTTCTTTGAATCATTCTTCATCTATATATTTATCACGCTTTTTCATTAGTTCATTTGCTAGAAACCTATCGTTATTTTAAATTAACAGACCACTCTATTTAGAATACTGTTCTGTTTTGGAGGCAGCACAAGTATACTTTCAGTCAAACGCCTCACCTGGTTTGTAGTATCCAACGAATATTTGAAATGAGTTTATCACTGTAGAAAACCTGCAGCTTCGGTGGTGGGTGGAGAATCCCGTAAGCGCAGCGGTCCACTCTTACCATGGTGTACTTGATGGCGTATTATCATCAAGACCAAAACACTCAATGTATGCCCTTAACCCATTTCACTTCAGAGTTTTGTTATGATCAGAATGTATATCAATCAGCTTTCCTTCCCCAAATTGGCAACAATCATTCATTTTTTGCGCCTTGAGCATATTAGTCATGTGGAGTTGGCGCATTACAAATTATCTATATTATTATTATTTTTCCTACTCCTACATAGTTTGTTCATTGTGAATGAATATTGCAAAAGCTAACATTAAATTCGCACACGAACATAAAAATTATATATTTTAGACTGCTTTGCCGATTTAAAGACTGTGATGATAACTTACAACTAAATCCCTCTAATTGAACAAGAACAGAACAACATGCTGCAATACAAAAGGAATAGCATTTCGAATCAAAAGATACTTCAAAAGCAGTCACTAAAAGGAGACATGGCACTGCTAAGGGTTATGAAGGCTCCAATCCATTATGCAGATAATCAAGTCTTGAAATTTTTTTTTTCCCAATATTAAACGAAGGGGTTTTGTCAATTCTATCATGACTCTGATATACAGTATGTTCCATTTTCTTGAAACCCAATGCCGCCTTTTTTTAAAGTCACATAGTAAATAGGTTGCCAGTGTCATAACGGGTGGTGCCAATCACCGACTTCAATTTTAATGGCAGGCAGTTCTTTTGTAATGCATTTTTTCCTCCTCCTACTAAAGTGTAAGGAAAATTCATCATCATAAATCTCACCAGCTTGAGTAATTTTAAGGAGTGACAGACCCATGGTCAGACCCATCTCCCTGGTTTCGCTGCCTGCCTAGGAGACCTTACACATATTAACTAGTACTTCAACCAAAATCTTGTGTCAGTTAATTATGATGCAATGCACGTTGCCACTGACGACTCATGGGTTTTAAAACGGTTATCCCAGTTAGCTGAATAGGGGTAGCATTTAATAATCGTTCTTATTAATTTTGTAAGACTGCAGATGTTATTTGAAAACTGCTTTCGTGAGTTCGAGCATTTTCAGTTGTTAATCCTAACGCCTCACCTGGTTTGTGGTATCCAACGAAGAGTTGTCATTTTCTGTGTAGTTAACATGTTAATGTGTATATTCGGAGGTATCAACTCCGTAAGAACAATCAAACACTTTTGTCATGTCGATCGCGCTGGTATATTCAAAGGTATCTTACCAATACTGTTCACCGATTCAAGTTGATTATGCCTATACGTTTAGTTTATAAGGGAGTGTATAATCAATAAGAAAGAACAGGTTATCCCAACTGCCGTCTGCTAGCTTTACCGTTACCCTTTTATTGATAATTGAAGTTATACAGTTTCACCCATGCAGCAGTAAACAAATTAAGCCAAAAAGAAACACCACAACAAGAATCAACAGCAAAAACTAATCCTTTGCCCAGATTCCTTCGATGAAAATATTTTTCCCGCCATTGCCGTCGTCATAATTATGTGTAAGTAAAACCCACATCAGTTGAATTGTACTGTGCACCTCCAGAATTGTATGTGAGAGGATAACATATAACCGTAATAAAAACATTTGTTATTTGGTCACCGTCAAGTCAACTTGTCATGTCTCAGGACTTTCATAGCCCCCTCCTTGATATATTATATATATATATATATATATATATATATATATATATATATATATATATATATATTGTGTTATATTGTGTTGTGTTGCCATAAAGCCATTATGGTAATAGCCGGGAGGGCGCATTGTTATACATAATTTGTATTAACGCTCGCTGCACATGCAGTTTGAGCACTGTCTTAGATTTCGTGGAGAGTCTCTATGTGAGACGTTCACTATTTGCGTTATATGCAATGCTCGCTGCTCGCAGTTTGAGCACTCTGGTGACTCCACTATGCAATTCTTCCCCACAATGTGTAACCGCACAACAAGGGTCCCAAGTCCTTGTGTTGCCATAAAGCCATTATGGTAATAGCCGGGAGGGCGCATTGTTATACATAATTTGTATTAACGCTCGCTGCACATGCAGTTTGAGCACTGTCTTAGATTGCGTGGAGAGTCTCTATGTGAGACGTTCACTATTTGCGTTATATGCAATGCTCGCTGCTCGCAGTTTGAGCACTCTGGTGACTCCACTATGCAATTCTTCCCCACAATGTGTAACCGCACAACAAGGGTCCCAAGTCCTTGTGTTGCCATAAAGCCATTATGGTAATAGCCGGGAGGGCGCATTGTTATACATAATTTGTATATATATATATATATATATATATAAAAATGCTTTGTTTTTTTTTCATTTGGTTTAGAATCGCACAGTCGGTCATCTTACTATCAATGAGTTGGTGTAGGTAACTGTTTATTAACAACCCAACACCAAAATGATTCATTTCATAATTATTTACATTCCTTCATTCATTTTCCTTTTTTCTTATTTCCTTTCCCTTTTATTGTTTTCATTTCTTTTTCCTTCTCCTTTCTCTGTTCTCCTGTTCCCCCGTCCTCTTTCGTCTCCATTTCCCCCTTCTTTTTTGCCAACAGAGGTGGTGCATTTGCCGTCATCAGTTATGAGCGTGTGGGACGGGGCAGGGTATGTAAAACCCCGCATTCCTCTCTAGCAACGCCGCTGCATGCAACTCGCCCTTATTTCACTGCTCGCAAATCACTCCAGTCTGCAAATAAGACGCCAAATAAACCTGCACTGAAAGCTTCATTGGCATACGCGCTTGATTTGCTATAAAATATTTGTTTCGAATTGTCAATGTTATTGAAACACTAAGCAATCATAAGTTTGCACCTTGACCAGTATTCCAATCAATTTGTAAACGTTTAAAGATCACATAGGCCGGAATTCACAAAGGAGGTTTCGTTTAAACCATGGTTTAAACCCCTCCTGGGTTTTTTAAGCGTACGTGCGCACGGAATCCGATCCATTCTTTGAGCGCGCTCATGGGCAATGTGCGTTTATTTACGTTTCCTTTAGTACGCTTACGGAGGTATAAACCTTACCCATGGTTTAAACCTCTATTGTAAAATCGGGCCCTAGAGATATATTTCTTTCAACATACCTGTATTTCATTGTGTCTTTGATTGATTGTATTATTAATATGTTTGTTAAACTGACCAATACCATGAATACTATTAGAGTTGTGGTGTGGTCCCATCCATTAGAATTTGAAACAGGTAGGTCTTGTGTGAATTTTTGTGCAGCTTGGCAACAAAGAAAAAAAATAGGTGTGGTGGGATTCCTCAGGTTGAAATGGCCCCCCAAATGACCCTCGATAAGGAGGGAAACTCGAAAAGTTTGAAAGTCATTTTAATAATATTACTGGTCAAAACTGCAGTTTCACATTGCCATTTTAAACATTCATCAAGATGGCTCATTTGTTTCTGACCAGAGAGGCTGCAGATGGTCGAATAACATCATCTGTGATGACAATGTAATTCAGAGAAATGTTTTGAAGGATCTCAAAGTCATCGTAGAATATAATATTGAAGGCGGATCTGACAAATGTCAGTATACAAAACACAATTTTTATTGCGTTTTGTATACTGACATTTGTTAGAGCCGCCTTCAATTGTGGGATTCCAAAATGTTCATGCATTTTGTGGGATGATTTTTATACTTTTCATCTAGCCAAACTTTTCATAAATACTTTATAAGCATCAAACCTATTTTTCATCTCCATCTTTTATAATTTTCGTTAAATGCATGTATGTACCGCTCAAAATACATGCACGTGCAGTTATTGTATTTGAAAATAGTTAGCTATTTCAATGTTATTATTATGTTTGTATATGGTTATAACTCTCGGCTAAAAAAAAATGTATGTGTATCGAGCGGATCTGACCCTATATTGGAAGGGAAATACAGCTTAACAATTTTATAAACGAATATGTATTACAATTTAAGATTTTTAAGCCTCATACTATTTATCAAACGCCTAACCTGGTTTGTGGTATCCGACGAATATTCAGTATTGGCTGTTTATTAAAACTGGTAAATTTGAGGTGGTTACGACCATAAGAACAACTGAACACTTTGGTCATACTGCTCGCGCTGGCATATTAAAAATTATTCTACCAGTTACATTCCCCATGTCCAAGTTGATCAAAGAGGTTTATAAACTATGTCAGTGTATACTAATGCCAGTCAAAAGATGTGGGCGGCGCCCACCGCTTTCCGCAATCTTAAATTTTGTATCGGCCTATTTTCTTACTCTTACCATTGAACATGCAAGTTATAGTGTAACATAGGTTAAAAAAAATAATAATAAGAATGGTGTTTGCTATTTATATTTGCCTTCAACATCCTGCGCAATATCCCCAACTTTTACCGGCAAAGATAATTGCAAGATGATGATTAATTTTAGCAATACTTTTTGAAGTAAATCTACAAGGGTTGGGGGGGGGGGGGGTGAGATGTTCAAACTGAACTGTGATTCTTATCTTTTTTCCGTGAATTTTCACTTTGTTTGTAGTATCCGATGATATTTGATATTGAAGTTTGTGATGAAAAATGTATATTGCAGGGTTATTGAATATTGTATGAACAAACGAACTGTCTTTATATCTACTGATCGCGCTGGGATATTTTTTTTTTTTTATCTTTTCCAACTTTGTATTTGTATTTGTATGTCTTTGTATTATTTACACATTTCACTTAAAGACCTCAGCCTGACCGAATTTTGAAATATACACTTTATTCATCCACGGGGAGCTATATATTTTCTGAACAAATTGAAACCAACTTCATGAGATTCCGTTTCCTGTGGAATGAGTAACAGCGTCCCGAATGTTGAGCCCCGGTGGTTTTTCTGACGAGGGCCCCGTCTCTGAGGAACGCTACTTTGCGGGGGTGAAAATTTGATGACGACATATCGTGTAGACGCACTCGGAGCTGTATACATGACATGTCGTCACACGTCTAGCGACCCCCTGCAGTTTCCTCTCTCGTTACGCAATAGGGAGGGGGCGGACCAAAAAAAATTATCTTTTTATTTTTTATGGATAAACGGAGACGAAAATTTATGAATACCCAGGGTAATTCTATTCTTTGTTTACTAAGCTTTACGTCAATATATGGTTGTTTTGGGTCAGGCTGAGGTCTTTAAACGGAACGCCCTTTAGGTTATCTCACGGTCAACACACCATTACGTAGTCGCAATGATAATGCTAGTGGTTAGAAGATGAGGTAGTTGCATAAATGCGGGGGAAATAGTGAAAAGGGCTGAGAGAGTATGTGTGAGAGCGAGAGGGAGAGAGAGAGATGAATGATGGTGATGGTAGTGATGACGCTGCTGATGACGAAGACTTAAATGGGGCGGGGGGGGGGGGGGATGTACCAAACCCACCGGTCCTTGTCCCAAGCAGCGTCATTTATCAACTAAATGGTACACACACACATATATATGATATAGATACCATACTTTGTAGTTGCTTTTTGTTGTTGTTGGGTACACGCAAAAGTATGCAATATATGTTTTTGTATCAACACTTTATCTACCGTCTTATATGTCATGTACGTGTTCTATATTAACCGGTTAAAATGAAAAATAAAAACGTCTCCTTTTATTGAAACGTCTCACCTTGTTTGTGGCATCTTACGACATTTGATGGTGAATATGAAACATATAGCTTCTATTTTTCTGGGCTCCAAAGCACAACTCGTCACGAATGTCATACTGAACGTGGGGCTATATTTAAATGGTATCCATCACTGAAGCTCCACATATGGCTTTAAGATGGCAGACCATCGAGGAAACTCCACGCCAAAGGGAGAAATGTAACGTCCAAACTACAACTCTAACCTCCAAATTGTATATCAATAAGGCCTGAATACTGATCAGGTCCGCCGATGAGTTGCACAAGCGGATCACTTGTAATTTTCTAAGAAATTCCCAATCTTATAATTATGCTTTGTAGGCAATGGACAATTTAATTTGGATATGAACTTCCTTCATGAAGTACCTCATTGGTTATGTTTTATATATATATATATATATATATATATATATAATATCATTGTCGAGGTCAGCATAAAAAGTGCTCAATGCGTACTGCAGAGCAATATAGTTTGTTCCTAGTTTCGCCTGATGAACGCCGTTGCGTGAAACCAGTGGTAGCGAGACTAAAGCACTAGGAACAAACTATATATATATATATATATATATATATATATATATATAATAATAATAATTATTATTATTATTACATTACATTATATCATCTGTCCCCCACCCCCATTTATGAATATATACATATTTATATATATATATATGTGTGTTGTGTGTGTGGTGTGTCTACATTATATTCATAATATAGTTCGTTAAGCAATTTCATTAATCAATTATCATGAAGCAATATTGTAAACACCCTTTGACCTTGACGATTTATTATTGACAGTGAAATGCAAGTCGTTGAACACAGTAAAATGTGTTATTCCAACAGTCATTCCCAAGCAGGATCAGGAACAATCTTGAATATTCATAAGGTCTGCTGACCAGTTCAATTCCTTTTTAACTTAGTACTTGATTTCTCATATATTTTTATAATTCTCGATGACCACTTGTAGTAACGATAGCTTAAAAGCAAAAACAAACACAACGCCAAAAGCACAGAACAACCCCTCCTCCCCCCCCCCCCAAAAAAAAAAAAAAAAAAAATATGCTGCCATTTGTAAGCTTGACCTGGACGAAGCCTAAATACCAATCAGGTCCGTTGAGGAGTCTAAACCTGATTCACTTCGTAAATGATTTGATAAAACGTAAATGATCATGCCGAAACATGTCGAAATATCCAGTAGTATATATAATTGTTCCTATATTGGTCACGCACATACGCATCCATATCGACATGATTACTAAAAAAATATATATCTATAAACCCCTCAAAAAAGTTCCGCAATTCAAATTTGAGCCTTGATATCTTTTTGGCGGCTTTTTAATCATTCTTGATTTTTAGATCATTGGAAAGTTCATTTATCCTCCTTCACATCCACGCCCCATTTGTAATGGTTATCTCATCCTTGAATGCACAACACTCCTGAATAGAGGGCAAAGTCAAAAGTGAAAAGTTGCAAAATGAATGGCTATCTTGGCTATTGTCTATTGAATCAACCGGGTAACAGCGTTTGGAGGAGGCGGTGTTAAGCTGTGGTCTGGCATATCTGCTGAAGGAAAGACACAGCTTACCATCGTTGATGGAAACCTGACAGCAGAGAGATACCGAGACAACATTCTTCGGCCAGAGGTCATCCCATACATGCGCAATCTTGGACCAAACGCCATCTTCCAAGATGACAACGTCCGCCCACACAGAGCAAGAATCATCACCGAATACCTGCAGGAGGAGGCAGTGACGAGGATGGATTGGCCTGCGAACAGCCCTGACTTGAACCCAATCGAGCACCTGTGGGACCAGAGTGACAGATCACACTACACTGGCTGAGTTGCGACAGATCCTTATCGAAGAGTGGAACCTCATCCCACAGCAACGCATCACCAGGCTGGTGACAAGCATGATGAGGAGATGCCAGGCTGTCGTAGCTGTATTCGGATCTTCTACTCGCTACTGAACTTCTGATCCTTTGCTATTCCACATTTGATGTGCATGTTACTCAAAAAAAGTGCCAAACATTTTGTCATTTGCAAATTTGTGTATTTGTGTTTGTTTTTGTTTCGTTAGAGAGGGGAGAGAGAGTTAAAGAACATGAGTTCACATCAAGAAAGGGGAATGTGTTTGTTGAAGTGAAAAGCAATCCAAGAGAAGAGGAGAGTTTGTGTTGCTTATGTTTCTGTGATAGGGTTACATGGCTAAAAATGAGATAATTTGCTGAGGGGAGACTTTTTTCCCCATTGCACTTGTGTACTGCTAAGGTGGAAACTTGCAAAATTCTGCATGAAACCAAAACACATTATTAATGTTATCACAATCAGTTGCTGATTAAAACACATTCCATCTTAAAACGAAAGAATAATTCCACTTCAAAATCACTGAAAACAATATTTTTCCACCAAACAAGGGATTACAGCAGAAACATACACACCTAATACAAAATTAAACAAACCAAAAGGAACAAAAACAAAGAAACAAAACCTTTCATTCCAGTTAAAAACTCAGTGTGAACAATAACAATGCATTCTGCAACTTTTCACTTTTGACTTTGCCCTATATTATATATATTATATAATCAATACAAATGTGGTATCATTGTGAAGGTGAATAAACAAGCTTTACAATGATATAAAACTTGATGATGATCATAAAATTACTAGAGAGATATAAATGCTTAAACTTGAATTGCAGAACTTTTTTTGAGGGGTTTATATAAATATAATTATCCCTACAATAATTAATACCTAAGACATTTTTGCTCCTGCAAAGGAATTTTGTTCATTTCTAATGGGATTTTTTAATGTTTTAAATATGCTAGCAAAGCCTCTTGAAACGTTGACTACAGTTCGTTGATATTCATGAGCAAAACTCAAGGCTGTTTCATGAATTTAACGCTCTGTTGTCTTCAATTTCCTATTTTTGGTCACTCAAAATGTTTCATCATAGACATAGTGACCAGACCATATATCAATATTCAAGACAAGTAATCCAGGACAATCATCCTATTAGACGTTTATAGCCAATCAGGTGGTCCAAAGTTATTTTTCCTGGGCAATGAGGGGAAGGGATAATAGCTCGGAGTAGTAATGTCAGGTCCAATTGTCCTGGATATAATCGTCCTAGTGGTGGCTGTCCAGGGGGTAAATGTCCTGAAATAATTGTTCATGAGGTAATTGTCCAAATAGTATGAATCATCATTTATAATCATTTTGCTAGTTCCATATACTGTTCATATGCTTCTCACAGGAGCTGGTCTAATATTTTTTTTCCAGGGCTTGATAAAGCCCCGTGGGCAAAATTTTGTAGATAAATTGTGCTTACTATTGATCGGATTTTTCGTTAACTGCCAATAACTGGTACTCATAAAAACGATGTTGTATGCAATCTGGTAATATAATTTTGTTTTTAAATTTTGCATTACATATGGACATAGACAAACAAATTATATTGTTTATTTCGTTTATTAATCCTCTCTCTTCGTATGAAATTATGTCTGAGTAAAATTAATTTCAAATCAGTATATAAGCAGAATAAAGACACCAACATGACACAAACCATATTGCCTATTTACAAGTCTCTTCAAATATATATTTTTCCAATTCACTATTATAAAAATGTTTCCTTGAAGCATTCATGAATGTGCCCATCTTCATCTTTATCTTCATTGAGCCTGCTTTTAAATTTCTATGGATTCTGCAATACCCTTTTTAGAGCACCTCATTTCATGCAAAAAAGGTTGATACATTATCCAGATTTAAAATATGAAAGAAATTGACAACAAAAAACTCTTACAGGGAGGGAAAAACTGAAATAAAAGTTTAAACAATACGTTTTGGGTACTGAAATCTGGACATATACACATATTTGCAAAGTTTATATTCGTTAGTCTCTTGGTAAGCTATCATGGTCCCCACTCGTAAGATATGTAAAACATATACTATTAAAAGCGAATTAATTTTTGTTTCACTTTGGACAAGTCTAATAAACCGAGCAGGAAAATAGTAAAACGTTAATTTTCTTACAGAGAATCGTGAGCTCTGGTAAAGCTGAAGAAATACTAATATAACCTTTCTTATTCGTTTATGTAAGTTTGGAACGAAAAATGTATCATAGAAAAAAGATATGAGAAAGGATTAATCTTCAACTGCCTTTAAAAACTTTAAGATCAAATTTTCATATGCGTTTGTTGCCCCATATACAGATTTTTCTCTTCACTACCTATGATTTCCAGAGCAAGATCGAGTTTATTTCTTATCATTTTGATGATTCCAGAACCTCACACCAGTTCTTTGGATACCTTTCTAAGCTGCTCCCAGTTTCTTTTACAAGGTTATCGCACGTCCGTAACTAAACTTCATCCTTAACTTTATGAATGAGGAAAATGCAAATCCCGCGGACAAACGTATTGTGGGTAGAATTTCAATGATATTCCATTGGTTGATTCAGCAGAGGAGGCTGAGGGAAGAGGCAAAAGTATGTTATTGTGTTACATTTCATTTGAAACATTTTAGTAAAAAAAAAAAGAAAGAAGTAAAGGGCATGACTGTGTTTTAAACGTGAATTCAAACATATCTGAACTAAAAGAAAAAAAGTAATAAAACAATAAACAAATACAAAATTGTAGGGGGTGCATGCCCTACTTAAGTTTATAAACTGGTGATATACAAGGTTATAAAAAGATCGGATTGTTTAGGAGCGCCCGTGCCCCTCAAGTTACCTGGATATAATGGTTTGACTAGATTGCGTCCCATACAAAAAGGTGAATTTGAAAAAGTTGCCAAATAAAAAAAAAATATTTCAAAATATTTGTAGGAAATTTAGGATCTCTTATATCAAATGGCACAAAAAGAATAGCGAAATTTTCAGCTCGATTGAGCAAAAGTAACTTTTGTGAAAGGGTGCAAAATCCTTGGTTGACAAAAATTTGTACTGGTTCTGGCTGGTTCCTGCAAAGCTGAGAGCCTTGAAACGATTACGTTCATATTCTGATCATGAAAAGGCGATTTATGAAAGAATAGGCTTTGTTTTATGTATGTCCTGACATTATGCCATCCGAATTTTACTGTAAAAGCAGGTTGAATTAAGAACTCGCCAAAAATAATATTTCAAAACACTACGTAAAGTAGGTAATTGCTGATTGAAGCATTGCCATGTTGATGGGTTGCGTAAGTTTGTTTCCTTAAATTGTCTTTTATTGATCAAAACATGACAAAATTAAAGCCTTTTTATGACTCTCAACTTTGCTGGTACCAGCCAAAACAAAATCCATTCTTGTCAGTTCTGAGATTTTCATTTTTTTTATTTTACAAAAGTGGTCTTTGCTTACTCGAGCGTTAAATATTGGCCGATATTTACAGTTGTCCTCAAAATTATTCATACCTCTTGGAAAATTGGCGATTTTTGCATTTTTCGCAAAAATGAATGGGGAACTGGATTTACTTGCACATCACCTGAATACATTTAGTTATCATCTACAAATGAATGCCGTTTCTGGTTTCAACTCATTTGCATAACAATAGAAAAAGTGTGTTATCCAGATTCTGTGATGTTCAAAATAATTCATACCTTTGGTGATTTATTGCCTTTGTCGATCAACTTGAATCAAATCCTTTGTGATTAAACCTTGTAACCTTTCAGTATACTGTCACAATGCTCTGGAAGTCTCTACTGAGATTGCAGTCCAATACCTGGTATCCAATGGCTTCATTTCCTTGAGGATGTTGTCCAGAGATGCCTTCACCTGGTCTTCAAGGCATTCCTTGGATTTAAAGGAGATTAATGTATACAAGGGGTGTAGTTATTGATTTTGTGGTTACGGGACTATGATATTAATATTTTCATTTACGTAAATTTTGCGCTTACGAGGAAATAAAACACACTCTTCCTGGAGAGACCATCCCCAGAGCCCTTCCTTGTTGCACTGTCTTAGATGGGGTTCGCCCTCATTATTTGGTT